>NC_069402.1:4388502-4538506 GCF_026875155.1 Cherax quadricarinatus | reverse complement strand
TTTTTTGTGTCATTTTTGAAGTTTGCAAAACCCTCTGGTCCATGGGTGCGGAGAGGATGTATTGGGAGGCAAAAACTTCCCTTAATAAGCTCATGTCCCCAAAAAGTCGCTCTGCCCGTTGTGGGATGCCGGGGGCATTGCTAACCCCAGGAGGCACTTAATTTCTAATTTCTTTTCATTGGGAAATCTTTCACTTTGGGGGGCAAATGATGGGAAACCGTTATAAAAAAAGCCCCTGGACCCATCCTTACTTTTTTGCCCTCCACAGCAACAAAAATTTACCCTTGGGGACATTCTTTTGCCTGAAGCTCGGGGGTTTTTTTCAGAGGATCCTAAAAAAGGCTTAACTTTGCAATCACCACTAGCATTGGACACATCAAAAAAGTAACCTGTCTTTCATAGGCTTATGCGGAGTCCCTTTCCCCCTGAGAAAATGTGGCCCGTTTGGGCTTTTTTTTCGGAACAGGCCCTGTTTCATCAAAAATTAAACCCTTTTTTCGTTTCAGTCCTTCACGTCTATGTACTCCTTGAATTCCTGCACATATTTTTTCACCCGCTTGTGGTCCGAACTGCGCCTCACCTGCCTTATAAACACTATATGCCACTAGCTTCTTAAATCTCTAAAACCAACCCTTTTGCGCCTTTAAAAATTCACTCACATCATCACTATTGCGGCTTTTTTTTAAAATTAAACCCATGAAAACTTCCAGCCTTTTCACATATGTCGCTTGAGGGGGCCATCTCCTGCTAGTTTTTTCTTTATCCACCCCAATAAGAGTCTCTCAACACTTCCTTTTCACTTGCGTCTTTGTTTCGAAAACACAGTTAAATTTTGGGCAAGAACGTTTCCCTTGATTGTTTTTCTGGTCCCCAAAATAGTAGCGATGTTGTTGGGGGGTTTCTTGTAAACTTACTAGGTGGCGATACGCACTCCATTTTCATACTTATCAAGATCTCTTTTCTTCATTTCTATTGGAATTCCCCCTTTGGTGTGGTTTGGCACTAGAAGCTTTCTTGGGGCCCATGGTCACTTTTTTTCCAGAAAAAGCACCGAAAAAAACTGTAAAAAATCAAATATTCCAAGTGTAAAGCTTGGGTGTTACGCGGGGGCTGGGGGTAAAAATGGGACGGGGGGCACATGGGGCTGGCTGAGGGGCCCATTTGGGCGCTCTCGGACGAAAATCGGTGACGGGTTTTTTTAAACGGGGCGCGGCAAAATTTTTGCGATTTAAAACAAGCGGTATGCGGGTAATCGCTATGTATGCCATCGTTATGCGGGGGTTTCCCCTGTTTTTATGAAAAATTTTGTTGAAAAAGTAGGGGGGCCCTCATCCTGGTAAACATGGGACACTGGTTGGGCCCCGGGCGGCCGAGGCGGCTAGAGTGTGAGTACGGTCCCGGGTAAAAAAACGATTAGCAAGAAACCAAACCCTTTGCAAGCCAAAGTTTGGACGAGAATAACACGATGATTTCCCAAAAGGACCTATAAACCGGTGATTATTGAGGGACGCGTTTTTCAGAAAAAAATAAAAAAGAAAATACACATACAGTACACTCATTACTTTTCCTTAAAATGTTTGTTCTTAATGATGGTGAAGGTGAGTATTTTTGTGAAAGAGGAAAAAAAAATAGAAGGAAAAAGTATAAAAAAAGTTCACAAAAAAGGGTTGCTGGTGTTTTTTCTGTGTGTTTAATTTCTGTGTCCTTTTTTCCACTTTAAAAAATGATTAAATGAGTGAACACGGTATGTCGATGGTAATAATAAATTTAAAATTTAATATTCTCTGACACTTAAATGCATACATATTTTTGTATGGGTTTTTGGAAGCTGACATTTAAAGTGCCCCAGAGTGATTTTATTTTATTATTTTTTATTTTATTATTTTATTAATTACCATCAACATATCTTGTTCACTGAGTTTAATCATTTCTTAACCCTTTCACAACTATCTCTCAGTGTCAAAGAATTTAAAAAAAAAAATATCTTATGAAATGATAGAGAATCTTTTCTCAATTGTAATGACACTGAAAGTATGAAATTTGATGCAAAACTTATGGAATTATTCTCTCGTGAAGTTAGGGGTCTCGGTGATATATAGCACCTGCGATTTCACCCACTTTGAGCCCTATTTTCAACCAATTTCATTGTTCCAGTCAACCAAACTCATAGCTATTTCGTTAGAACTCCATGTGTTCTGTTGAGTGAATACAAGAAACTGCCCATTTACCAATTTCAACTACCCAATAAAGTGGTCAGAAATTAGCAATTTGGCCAATTTCATACAAATTTCAAAAGATGCCAATTTCAAAATAGGGTCCAGAAGAATAAACATTGCAGACATTCCTGGCACTAAAATAACATTTTCTCTGTTCATTAGTCACATCTCCAGGCCCCTCTTATATTACTCTTGCTTTCCATTTTGAATTTTTATTCGTGCAAAAAATAGAAGATTTACTGTTATGCAGACTACTGCAGTATTGTAATAATTGTATAAATAATGTCAACCCATTCGTGACTGCGTATTAGTCTGGCCAGTTGGACATTTATTAGACAGTTACGTCATTTGTTTGCTCTTGAACATTGGCAAAAATCAAACATTCCTGCTACTTTGAGCACAATTTCAAGATAGTTTTCATCCTGAAACCAATCAAAATCATCTCTGTTTCTGTGATATATCTTCGATTCTATCAAATGAGACCAAGAAAAACGAGAATACAGTGATAAATACCACATAAAAATACACCTCAAAGTTTTCATTTTAAACCAAAAACACAGTCGGAGTTCCTCATGCACTGTGTGCTGAAGGATTTTTTTTATACTGCACACACTGACTATGCAGACCCATTCTCTCAGAAGTAAGTCTACCAGCTTTCTCCCGCTAGATTTGAAGCTGCTAGAATTTGGCGTATTAACAAGTCACCAACACTGGCTTGTAAGCCATATCTATACATCACTGACAGTGACGGTTAAGCTGCCATAGAGACACAGGAATGTAAACACACTGATGAACACACGAGTTATCCCCCTATACTGTGAACTTCTTTTGTACTTCTTCCATTTTCCTCTTGTTTTTTCTCTTCAAGTGCTGCTGCACTTCTAACTCTGTCTTGTTCTATAGGGTGCACAATAGTTAGAAGTGCAGCAACACTTGGAAGAGGAAAAACAAGGGGAAAATGGAAGAAGTACAAAAGAAATTCAGAGCAAACGGGTTAGCTGGTGTGTTTTGTCTTTGTTTTTCACATTCTCTGTCTCTCTCATGGCAGCTTAAGAATGATTAAACTCAGTGAACAAGGTATGTTGATAGTAATAAATAATAATACTAATTAATAATAAATAATAAATAATAATAATAGTCACTCTAGAGAAACTTTAAATGCCAGCAACCAAACTATACGAAATACATATGACATTTAAAGTGCCCCAGAGCGATTGCTTTTATTATTATTATTTTTTTTTTTTTCAACAAAACCGGCTGTATCCCACCAAGGCAGGGTGGCCAAAAAAGAAAAACAAAAAAGTTTTTCTTTTTAAATTTAGTAATTTGTACAGGAGAGGGTTTTACTACCCCTTGGTCCCGGCATTTTGGGCCGCCTCTTACAACACGCATGGCTGACGGGGGAAAATTCTGTTCCACTTCCCCGTGGAAAGATAGGGGAAAAAAACCCAAGAACAAGAACTAGAAAGAAAATAGAAGAAAACCCAGAGGGGTGTGTATGTAAAATATATGCTTGTATGCATGAAATGTGTAGTGTGACCTAAGTGTAAGAAGAAGTAGCAAGACGTACCTGAAATCTTGCTTTGTTTATGAGACAGACAAAAGACAGCAGCAGTCCTACCATCATGTAAAAAAATTACAGGTTTTTGTTTTTACACTCATTTGGGCAGGATGGTAGTACCTCCCTGGGTGATTGCTGTCTACCAACCTACTACCAATTATTATTATTATTATTATAATTATTATTATTATTATTATTATTATTTTTTTACTATTATTAATTATAAATTTTATTACCATTGACATACCTTGTTCACTGAGTTGTTTAATTATGCTCGCTTTTGGCAAACAGTGATAGTGTGAATGATGGTGAAAGTCTTTCTTTTTTGGATCACCTGCCTGGGGGGAGATGGCCCCGTGTGTTAAAAAAAACAGTCTGGGCTTTCATAGTTTGTTTTAAATCATGGAAATGCTAAACCTGTAGGGGTCTTATATTGTCTAGTGAATGAGAGGCATTCAGATTTGATTTTCAGGATGGAAAGGATAAATCTAGTTCCTTGTATCAAAAACCTTTATTATGGGATTTTAACCACTAAACTGTTTGGGCACATAGATCTACATCAGTGGGATCAGTGTAGGTGCTGTAGGTCTAAAACATGAATCGTAGCGCCCTCAGATTTACTGCAAGTGGCAGATACTGACTCAAACATGAGAGAATGGCTCTGTGCAGTGGGTGAGTGCATTATCAAATAATCTTGCCCCGCACAGTGCACATTGAAAACAGCTAAGCTTTGACCCTGTGTTTGGGTTAAACTAGAGACTTTTTGGGGGATTTTTAGTTTTCTCATGAACCTATTGGTGTTTCATGATGCCAATAAATATTGAGAAGATTTGGGGAGGTTTAACCCTTCTCGCACAAATGGCCATAAAATTAGAAATTCAAACAGAACTCCCTAGAGTGGATAGAGTATCTCAATATAAGTTTTAATGAGCCATATAAATGGGAAATTTTGATGGTTAGTTTTCGAGCAGTTGCTAAAACTCCGAAAGTCGAAAATTTTCGCTCTTGCCCGACATGGGGAGTATAAATTTTTAAGTTGCAAAATTGCAATTGTTAATAGAACCCCCAATAACTATTTTTTAAATTTTTTTAAAAACAGACAATATCAAAAACATAATGGAATTGTATCAAAACTTTTTGTAAGAAATTTAAAAATAAAAAACTGAAAAAAATACCACTGGACACATGGAAAGGGATAAAACTTTCAAGTTCCAAATTCCGAGATTCATGGGAAGAGCAATAATTCATATTGCTAATTGATAGTTCAGTTCAATCCCGGCAAAGGATCATTTTGGGAGGTCAACTGGGCCCCATGGATGCCCTTAAGAGCATATCATTATAAAATGTTCCTCATCGGGTACCCCTCGATCGTAATACCTTTCTTTTTCTCCTAATTTTGCTTTTTGCGGGCCTTTTTCCTCCTCTCACTTGACCCCTCTGCATCCAAGGAAATATTCTCACCACTATCCAGCAATTCTGATTCATCTACCTCCTTCTGAGTCACTGTCCTCCAAAATGCAACTATTTTGACCGGGTGCGGGGTAGCTCCCCAAAAACAATTTCTCATTGTTTAAAAGGCATAAAACCTTTTAAATTTCCAGCCATACAGAATCATTAACAACAAAATTTTTTTTTATAAATATTTTTTTTTCGAAAGGAACTATGTCACAAAAAAGGGAGCAACGAATTTTTCTGTTTCCCTTTTTGCACTTTTTTAACTGCTACACTCAGGTTATGTTCCAGGGATTTTAGTATATACAAAATTCCCAAAAAACTATCCATCTACGCTTTAAACACAACAACAGTATTCCCAAACATTGTAAGGGTAAAATCCAAGGTATAACCAACATTGTAGAGGGTAAAATCCAAGAGATACCAAATTGTAGGGGTAAAATCCAAGAGTAATTATGACACTGGAGGGGAAAAAACCCCTTTTGGGTGACGCCCACCCACGTGTTTTTTTTTTGTTCTCTAAACCCAAGGGGAAGCCGGAAAAACCCATCACCACTTAGCTGAGCGACCGGGGAAGGCTTGGTTGTTTTGAATTAAAAAAAGAAAACCAGATGCGTGGGGCGATGAGACATTCGTAAAGGGGGCACGGTTTAAGCAAGAAAATTTTTTTGCCGCTGCGTGACAAAGGGTTTTGGTGGAAGTTTGGGTAAAATAGGAGTCAGATTGCAAAAAATGGTTGATTTTGAGTAATTTTCCTGGGGAAAAGGTTGGGATTCTCCCCCAAAACCCTCCCCAAAATATTTTACAAGGTCACTTCAATTTTGGGGAAAATCTAAGCCCCTGGCCCGAATTCTTTTTATGGTTTTTTTAGAATAATTTGGGAAAAAATTTTTTATTTTTGTTTGAGATGTATTCAAAATGGAGGACAAGTGTTATATATAGAGGCCCGGGAACATGACTGAAAATTTAAAGAGAAGGTTGCTTCAGTGGCAGAAATGCCTACAAATTTGTATCAGACTTATTTGTTGAAAATAGTGCAAACTTGGCCATTTTCTTGAAACATCTATAGTATAAAAGGATACAAGGGGAAAACGGGAAATTGGACTGCAATTAGTGGTAGGCCTTAAAATGGGGGAAACTGCAGCAGAATATAAAAAATTCCCCCCAGGCAACACCTCCCATTTTCAAAACACAAAAACCTACTCACCATACAAAACATCCATATTTTTACTGCACCTATACATACATGAACACTTCGGATTTACCCCTTCCTAAACTTTTCCCCTTGCCAACCCAACAGAAAAATGACCATAACAAAAGGCACAGATCACTCTTTGATTTTCCTCGTGTCCATCTCACGCTAAAAAAAACTAAATGCACATAAAAGGCCCTAACTTTTGGAATTCATTACCTGAAAATATAAAAGAAACACTCCTGTTTAAAAAAATCAATCCCTTCTCAAAGATCACTTACTCGTCAAACCAAATAAATTTCTGAAAAACTGAACCTTATAAATGTATTTCTTTTAAAGTTTTCCCTAATTATATCACAAAATGTTAAACCCAAGACCCCCAAACTAATTTTATTTTTTAATAACACCCAACAGAATACCCTTCACTGAATGTACAGCAATGCCCTGCAACCCTATACCCTTCTTTGTAATACTCATTTGTGCTTTATTGTTATCGTTTACAGTAATGTTTTATCACTGTTAATCTTGCTTATTAATCTTAAGTTAATTTAAGCCCCCAATGCTAGCATACAATGGCTTTGGGATGCTGCTCTTACCTTATTTTTTTTTACCCTTTTATGTTCAAATTATTAAATAAATAAATAATAAATAACCCTTTGAGGGTCCATCCTGTAGTTTATATGCCTTATCCACAGGTCCAAGAAATTTTCAAAAAAATTTTGTTATTTTTTCTAATGAAATGATAGAGAATCTTTTCTGAAGGTAATAAAACAAAAAGTATGAAATGGATGGAAAATTGACGAAATTATGCTATTGTGAATTTTGCTGCATCAGTGATATTTACGCAATGGCGATTTTGCTTTGACTCTTATTTTAGGCCACTTGACCAAATTCTTAGCTATTTTTCTAGTATCACTTCTATTTTATCGATTGAGCACAAGAAACTGCCCAATTGTCTATTTCAACTACCCAATAAAGTGATCAGAAATTGGTAATTTGGGCAATTTTCACACAAAATTCAAAATATTCAGTGTCAAAATAGTGTCCAGAATAAACAATGCAGGCATTCCTGGCACTAAAATAACATTTACTCTGTGTATTGGTTACATTTCCAGGCTTTACAGATGAATTCCAATTTGATTTTTGATTCACATGAAGGATTTTTATCCACACCAAAAAATAGAAGTTTTACTGAAATGCAATATTGTAATAATTGTATAAATGAACTCATTCATGAACGTGTATTAGACCCACCAGTTGATGTGTATTGGACACGTGGCGTGATTTGTTTACTCCTGAACATCGGCAAAAATCGAACATTTCTGCTACTTTGAACTCAACTTCAAGCTATTTTCATTGCTAAAACTAATCAAAATCATCTCTATTTCTGTAATATATCATCCATTCTATCAAATGAGACCAAGAAACCACTAATACAATCGTAAAAACCAAAAAAAATACACCGCAAAGTCGCTGTTTTAATCCAAAAACCATCGAATTTTTTTTCCTCATTAAGCCTGCAGCTGCAGGATTTTTTTTATATAGTCACTTTACCACACAAAATGTTTTTTTCTTATATCTGTGCCCAAATTTACTTTTTCCGCTTATCTGAGAGAATGAGCTTTGACAGTTTTACAGTCGACCCTGGCTTAAACCCGTATAACTTTGGGGACGGACCCTAAAAAGGTTAAATGAACTTGTGGTATTTTATATTTCTGTACATCAAATTTTTGTTTTATTAAAGTCATCTTCGAAAAATGTTTTTACTATTTTAGAAAAACTTTTTTTTAAAAAGTCCTCTCAAAAGAGCTTTCATTTGGGGCTGTGGCATTTTAAGAGTTAAAAAAAATTAATTTTTTAATGAGAAGCCCAGAATTCCCACATAAAGTTTTATCATTATTTATAATTTTTTTTTTTTTTTTATTTTCCCCAGAATCAAAAAAACCCCCTTTTACATCATGCGCTGAAACCCTTTTACAAAATATGGCCCAAATTTGTAAGGGAATTTTTTGGTTCTAAAAACTATTGTTCATTATTTGTGGGGCTGTATTGTGCTGTTTATAAAAAGTGATGGAAAAACTCCTTAAACCCACCTTGCAAGAAAAACACTTTTTTATCCCCAGCAGAAGAACATGTCACTTGGACTTGGAAATTTGTAATGAGGTTTTTTTTTTTTATGCCTTTTAATATTCTTTCTAAGACGAATTACTCGTTAACTCATTTTTAAGCCTGCTTTTTAATAGGGTTTTTTTTTAACAACTTGCCATACCCACGGGAGGGTGACCCCCCAAAAAATGGAAGTTTTTCTTTTTTAAAATTAAAAATTTATACGGGGAAAGGGGTTACGGGCCCCCTTCCCCTTTGGTTTTTAGTTGACTCTTTGACACACATGGCTTATGGAGGAGAAATTTTTTTTCCACTTCCCTATGGAGACAAGAGGAAAAATAAGACAGAACAATTAAAAAAATGAAAAAACCCCAGATGGGTGTGTGTATATACTAGGGCCCCGCTTGGGTGTTCCATAATAAGATTTAAAATTTTTGCCCAAAACTTGCTACAGGGAGATGTCTTCGAATATGGCGTCCCCACCAGTTTCTTTCATTCTCTGTGGCACATTCTTTATTATTTTGGGAAAATTTTTCCAAAAATTTTTAAAGTGTTTTAAAATTTTGTTGCATATTTTATTGACTCTGAAAATTATACTTATGTGACCTTACTAAATATGCTTACACACTGTCTGGCTTGCAGGTACACATTAAAATCACTAAGAGTCTCTCTTGTGAAATACGTAATCTCTTGGGTTAAATTTTTGCATTTAATCAAAATAGACATTTCCATTAAACCATCATATATTTTTTTTTTAAAAATTATATAATAAACTGCTACATAAATATAAACAATAAAACCTTCTCCTAGCCAAGACTTTAAAATTTAAACCTTTGGGCCCAACAACGCCCCGCCCGTAACAGATTTCATCAACAAACTTTAAAACAACTACTCATACCAACATAACAAAAAACCCAAACCCGGCTAACTAACAAGTCAACCATAATTGACCAAAAATGGGCTAATATACTACCCCCTTAAAACAGGATGATCACAGACAGCACTTGACCCTATTTTCCCTCTTCCCCTTAAAAACGTTTTGGGAAAAAAACCCCTGGGAATACAAAAAGGCTCTTTTAAACTCCAGCAGGGTTTATAATAACCTACAACAGCGCTAGATACGATTGACTGGTCTACAGAATTCCTGAGGTTGGGGTTTAAATTTTCTGTGATTGGGTAGACATATTTTTAAAACCCAAACAACTTTAAAATTATAAAAACACTGTCCCTTAAAAATGAAACAGATTACAAATAAATGGCTAGGTTGCCCATGGCTTACGAACAGCATACTAAGATCCATTGATAAGAAACATCATTAAGAAAAATAATATAGACAGACAAAGTTATTGCTAACCCTTTGACTGTTTTGGTCGTATATATGTCTTACGAGCCACCGTGGTTGACGTATTACTGTATACTCATCAATTCTGGCGGCTTCAAATCAAGCAGGAGAAAGCTGGTAGGCCCACATGTAAGAGAATGTTCTGTGTGGTCAATGTACACCATATAAAAAAAAATGCCGACTTTGTGGTCTATTTTTGTATAGTATTTATGTTGTATTCTCGTTTTCTTGGTCTCACTTGATAGAAATGAAAACATATTATAGAAATAGAGGTATTTTGATTGGTTTTTACTATGAAAAGAACCTTGAAATGGAGCTCAAAGTAGGGGAAATGTTTGATTTTTGCCGATGTTCAAAAGTAAACAAATGATGTCATTGTCCAATAAATGTCCAACTAGCCATTCTAATATGCAGTCATGAATGGGTTCACATTATTTATACAATTATTACAATATTGCAGTAGTCTGCATAACAGTAAATCTTCTATGTTTTGTTTGAATAAAAAATTCAAAATAGAAAGCAAGAGTAATATCAGAGGGGCCTGGAGACATGACTGATGAACAAAGAAAATGTTATTTTAGAGCCAGGAATGTCTGTATTGTTCATTCTGGACTCTCTTTTGAAATTGTCGTATTTTTTAATTTTCGTGAAATTGGCCAAATTGCAAATTTCTGACTATATTATTGGGTAGTTGAAATCAGTAAATGGGCAGTTTCTTGTACTCAGTCGATAAAAAAAATGGAGTTCTAAACAAATAGATATGAGTGTTTGGTCGACTGGAACAACGGAATTAGCCGAAAATAGGGCTCAAAGGGGCGAAAATCGCCGATTCGTAAATATCACTGAGGTCGCTAACTTCGCAAGAGCATAATTCCAACAGTTTTCCATAAAATTTTGTTCTTTTGGTGTCATTACCACGGGAAAGATTCTCTATCATTTCATAATTTTTTTTTTTTTTTTTTTTTTTTTTTTTTTTTTTTTTTTTTTTTTAAAAAAATTTTCGAACCGGGGAAACACCTCAGGATTTGGGGCTTTGACAGTCAAGGGGTTAAAAAATAACATCAGTTCTCACCAACAAAGAAAGGTAAGCAGTTGTACTACTCAATTTAATTCCCCAAAACAAGAGGAGTTGAAAAAGCCCGGGAAACACTCTTCTATTTGGCACCACAACTAAAAAAAAAAAACAAAGGATATTGCCCTACAAAACCCAAATGAAGCCCAAAAACAGTCTATTGCTACTTAAGAAGAAAATGATTTTTTTTTCAACCATGGGGTCAAATCTTGCCAGAAAACCCCGGGTACCAATGCTTGGAAGCATTATTAAGGGGAATTTTGCAACTCCCCCTATCTTGCACCAGCTAGCCCAAAGAAATCCTTGTTTTATCAAGCACTTAAAAAATAAATCGGAAATCTGGCTCAATTTCCCCCATTTTTTTTACAAATACCCCTAGTTCTTTCACCTGCTATTTCATTACTCTTAAAAAAACACTAAAAACCCGCATTTTTCCCAGCACATATATGCCAGAGTCCCCCCAAATATACAAAGGTTTTGGGTGTAAAATACAGGGAATTTGACTATGAGTGCCCCCAGGTACAATTTTTTTTTGAGTAGAGCCGTCCCTGGGTCGTTTTTTTGTTTGAGTTACGAGCCAACTTTTGGGTTTGACCCCAGCCCCCCCTTTTTTTCCCATAAAACACAAAACCGGGACACCTCGCTTTTTATCTATTTTTTATGCTTTAATTCCATGGAAATCATCCCCCTTTTCTTCTCACATTTCCTTTACACTTACTTTTTGGGATCCATGTTAAAAAAATAAAATTTAGCCAAATGACTGTCAAAAAATGTAAGCAAAGCATGAGAGAACGCTCCCACACTGGTAAAAATGCACTGGGGAGGGAGGGTTTGTTATAATAATAATAATAATTATTATTATTATTATTATTTTTATTTTATTAATTTAGGGAACAAAGACAGACCCAAATTTCCCCGATCAAGAGCCCTTACCCGGTCCCAAGGGGTCCTTTTATGGGAGGGGTCTTGAGTAGGGGAATTTATCTGTGCCCATTCCCCAAATTAATAATAATAATAATAAAAATAAAAATAAAATAATATTTTCTATAATAAAATGATAGAGCTTCAGTGCTTTGTGAGGGAGGAAAAATAGCATTAGGAAACAGCCCATGGGAAGAGATACTATCTCCACAGAACATGACCTTAAAACTTTCCCAAAGTGAGGCTGGACAACAGAATCGAGTAAATGCAATAATACCCTAGTCCACGTTAGGTTATTTGTATAAAATTCGTCCCCCCCAAAAATTTTAATACCCAACTATTTTTAAATTGTCTTGTTGTTTTCAACGACCATTCTACCCATAGTCTTAATTGTATTTAATTCTACAAATCTATCCCCCTTTTTTTAAAACAACTTCCCACATCACTGTTCCATTTTTTTTTTTATAAACAACCATAACTTGTCTTAAATAATTCACCTCACTTTAAAAAATACTAAATTTGCCCAATTTTTTCTAAATCCTATTATTCCCCAATTTTATTTTAAAACTATATTGATCAAACTTATTGTAAATTCTTTTTTTGACCATTTTTTTTCCCCTACTTTTTTAACCTATTTTTTCAACTAAAACTTTTATTTTATCCTATTACCTTTACTAGAAATTTTATAACCAAGCCCATTCCCCTTTTTTTATTTTATCTTTTTTTTTTATTATTTTTTTTGCACTTAATTTTGTGTTTTATCCTGTCAATTTTTAAATCAAATTTACTTAATTCTTGTAAACAACTTATATAAACCTTATGCAATTACAATTAGAGTCTTGTTCCTTTTTTATTTTTTAATTAATCACATTTTTACCTACTCATTCAGCTCAATACATGTCAATACCAAATTCACTATCTAGACCAAGTGAAAATTTACTAGTGGGGGCGGTGCTTTTTAATTTGTTTTTTTTATATTATTAGACAAACCTAGTTGACTATACCTCTTATAGCTCAATACAAGTAAATCCCCAAATTCACCCCTTACCCCCTTTCTATTTGTATGGACTGTGAACCAGTGTGGCGAAACTTTCCCTGAATAAAGATTCCGGGGTTTTATAATCTAATTTCAATTTCATTTTTAAAAAACCATTCATCACACCAAATTCCTATATTAGCCATAGTGCAATTACAGGAAGACTGGTGCTATTTTTAATTTGTATTTTTATATTATTAAAATTAAATTCATTTGTCCATAGCTCATTTAACTCAATACATAGTCAGTCCAAATTCACTATATTAGCCAAGTGCAATTACTAGTGGAGACTAGTGTTTTTTAAAAATTTAAAATTTTTTTATTTGATTAAACCCCTATTGTACTTTAGCTCATTTAGCTAAAAACATAGACCCCAAAAAAAGTCATTATTAGCCCTTAGGAATTTAAAAGTAGGTTTTTTCTATTTTTAATTTGATTTTTATATTACATTTTATACTAGTTGTATTTAGTTCATTCCAGCACAACACATAGACAACATAAACTTCATTTTTGGTATATGACTATACCCTACATCCCAAAATCTCTAGCTATTACTTGTCCAATTTCCCCTAAGTATCAGTACTAGAACTCAACACACAACTCAGGTATAAATGACCATAATTTAAACCTAGAAGATGATTGCCCCGTTGCCCCCTGATCTAAACCTCCATAATCTGACACCCAATAAAAACCCTTTTTTTGGGAAAGTAACGCCTTTATTACACAATCACAAGCCACCATATCCTAAACAATGCTAAAAGTCTACAGTATTTAATACAACATCAGGTCCTTAAGAAACCATATGACCCCCCTAGCACCCTTGAATCACTAAAGACACCCTTCTCCTGCTTATTTTACTGAGGACCTGGTTAAGCAGGAACAAGAGATATCTCCCTTACCAGGTACACAGCAATTCACAACTGAAACCCAAACCCAAGTTGGGGGGTGGTATTGCAATCTATTCCCTTAACCAATTATTTTTGTCTTAGCCCACTTGCTTTAGTATGAATAGGGGAAACATTTTTTGCTAATTTTATGAAAAAAACCCTTTAAAGACCCTATAACAATCGGTGCCATTTTCCCGGGATACCTCACCAAAACCCAAAATTTCATGAAAAATTTAAAGTCACTAATAACAAAAAGAAAATGAATAAGCACCCCCTTTCTCTTAGCTGGAGATTTCAACATAAACCTTGGCTTACTAGATGATCACCCTGTAACGATTCACAAAAAATAGAACAACACATTTCTCATACCAACAATAATAAACCAACCAGCTCACTGAGACAAGTGCAACCATAATAGACCCCACATAGGGCCCCAATTTTAAACTACCCCCCTTAAATCGGGGATAATCAAGATACCTACAGCCACTCCCCCTACCTTCCCCTGACAAACATTAGTAAACAATTGAATAAAAACAAAGTCTTTTTTTAACCCCCATGACGGGCTCAGTAAGGAAGTTTCAAGCTGCCAAAACTATTGATTGGCCTCAAATTCTCCAGGCCCAAAGGTTTTGATGACTGGACAGACTTTTTTCTTAACAAATTACTTAGCCTATAAAAAACTTGTCCTTAAAAAAAAAACAGATCAAAAAAAAAAGGGTTGGTTGCCCATGGCTAACCAGCACCTTTTGAAATCCATTGACAAAAAAACCCCAATTTGAAAAGCATATAACGGGGCTTAATACCAAAGATACTCTTAAACACAATTCATCACTCTCACCAAAGTAATAAAAAAGCCAAAAAAATATACTACTCCAGTAGTTTTACAGACCTAGAGGAATAAAAAAAGACCTGGAAACACCCCCTAATTCAGGGACCCCCAAACGAGAAAAACCAAAAATTTGTCCCAACAAACCAATGAAAACCACTACATCCCTGACACAGTAACAAGTAAAATTTTCTCAAACATAGGGTCTAATCTGCCAGTAAAAACCCACATACCAATGCCCATGCCCCGGGCTACCTAAATGGGGTTTCCCCAAATTCCTTTTATCTTGCACCAACTGACCACGGAAGTCATTTTAATCATAAAGTCACTTTTAAAAAAAATCGGGGAACGTTCATTCCCCCCCATTATGTACAAGCGAGCGGCTCATGTCCTTTGCATCTATTTCATTATTTTTTAAAAAAGCCTAAGACAGCACCTTCCCGAAACTACCCAAAATGGCAAGGGTTTTCACCTTTCATAAAGGTGGTGACCCCACAGACTTAAAAAACATAGGCCAATATCTAACTTACCATTGCTATCCCAAAAACCCTTTTAGAAACTCTGCACGGGGGACTGATTTTTTAAAGTCAAAACATACTCAACCCCCGCCGTTTTATTCGGAAAAATAAAAGCACTAATTAAGCAATCTAAAAATGCTAGATCGCTTTCAAACTTGGAAAAAAGGGAATACCACTGGGGAAATTTTTTTTGACCTAAGAAAAGTTTTTACACATAGACCACACATCCTACCCACAAACTTAACTACGGTATAAGAGGCCCTGCGCCTTTCTTTTTTCAAAACTTACATTACAATAGGTTCAGTACGTCACCCTTAAAGACACGCAACAGCAACACGGCCACTTGATACTGGAGTTCCGCAGGGAAGTGTCCTTGGGCCCCGCCTTTCCCCATATACTCAATGACCCCAAAAGTACCCAACACCTAAACCCATTCCTTTGCTGATGACACAACTTATGTCATCTCCACCCTAATCTTGCACCCCCAACACCATTGGAATGAGGGGCTGATTAAAAAAAATCGACTTGGATGACACCAAAAAACCCCTTAAAATGACAAAACCTACTATATTTGTTTGGGACAGAGCAGGAGATGCCCCAAATTAACTTAAGATGACAACACTCTAATTACCAGAAAAATGGGGAAAAAATTTCCCAGGGTTATACTTACAACAAACCCGAATTTCAGCAAAAAACCCCTATCCGCTTTTAGCCAAAAAAATATCCAAAACGGTTGGGTCCTCTCCCGATACGATACTAGTCCGCAAAATGCCCTTCTCACATATACCACTCACTTATTTTTCCATACCTCACCCCATCTTTTTTTTGGGATCAAATGCAGCAACACACCTAAAGCCAAAATAAACCCAACAAAAAGCTGCAGTAAGAATAACACTAAAACCCCTCCCCGGGAACACACCCCCCCATCTTCATAATTAAAATTACTCCCAGTCCAGTAAAATCCCCCCTTACTACGTGCAATCTATTTTTGCTGGGCCTTAAACTCTAATTTTCAACCTTACCTAAAACGCTTTCTTTATAGTTGTGACAGAACCCACAGGCATAACACCAGACACAAACATCTCACACATTCCCCGTTGACTAAACCTTTACAAAAATTCAATGTATTCAAAGGCCCTAAAATTGGAATACCCTACCCGAAAAACTCTAGAACTGCAGACACATATCACCTTCAAAAATACCTTTGAAACTCTTTTCTCCCGATCCCCCTAAAATAACTACACGAATCCACCTGGGGGTTTACACTTACACTACTCACTCGTTTGACCATAAAAAGAAATATTAATCTCAATCTTAAAAAAATAATCCCGTGATACCCAAACGAAACTATTACTGTGCCAAAAAAAAACATTTTACATTGCTAAACTCAAAACTTAAAAATTTTTTCACTTCCAAATAAACCCAATTTCCTCATAATTTGTAATATTTTACAATTTAAAATAAAAAATAAGTATGCCGAAAAGCCCCCCTGTAACGTTCTATGGTACACTCTGTAATCACCAATTTTACTACATTAAACCAAAAAAATAAACCAAATTTCTGTAAACCCAGCATTGTAATCCTTATAGAGAATAAACTTTGAATTGAATTGAATTGAATAATAATAATTATTGCAGTGGACCCTCAGGTAATGATGACATCGGCTAGTGATAAAATCGGATATCGATGCGTCTTTGCGTAAAAATATTGGCTCGGCCAACGATGAAAAACCCGGTTAGAGACATTCATCTCGAATGCATCCGCCTGTCCGTCCGGCTTGAGCACCTCAGCTGCCCTGCCTTCAGCTAGTGTGCCATTGTTTACAAGCCAGGGCGGATGGTTCCATGCATACATTCGATACATTTTGTATTATTCCATTGTTTTTAGTGCTTGTAACTGCTAAATAAGCCACCATGGGCTCAAAGGAAGCTTCTAGTGCCAACCCTGTGGTAAAAAGTGTGAGAAATAATATCGAAATACTATCGTACTACGGTCAACTGCTGCTGCACCATCAGCTGCTGCTGTACCACGGTCAACTGCTGCTGCACCACCATCAACTGTTGCTGCACCACTGTCAGCTGCTGCTGCACCACTGTCAACTGTACAACTGGAAGATGTGGAGAAAGTGTTGTTGGTGTGGCTTAACGAGAAACAATTATTGAGAAACAACCCCAGAGGGTTAGCCACCCAGGATAACCCAAGAAAGTCAGTGCATCATCGAGGACTGTCTAACTTATTTCCATTGGGGTCCTTAATCTTGTCCCCCAGGATGCGACCCACACTGGTTGACTAACACCCAGGTGAACAGGAAAAAATGCCTGGAATTAGTGCTCATATTGGTGAATTTAAGGCGAGCAAAGGTTGGTTTGAGAGATTTAAGAATCATAGTGGCATACACAGTGTGATACGGCATGGTGAAGCTGAAAAATTCCAACCCCAACAAATGTTCATTTGTGACAAAACAGGCCTGTTCTGGAAGAAAATGCTAAATAGGAGGAAAAAGGCACTCCCAGGACACAAGCCTATGAAAGACAGGCTAACTCTCATGTTTTGTTGTAATGCTAGTGAGGATTGCAAAGTGAAGCCTTTACTCATGTATCACTTTGAAAATCCCAGAGTGGTCAAGGAAAACAGTGTCTCATCACTCATCAGTACTCTTCCATAAAGGTAAGTGTCATTTTAGTATTTATTTATGTATTTATTGTGCATGTCTCATTGTTTACTGTGTAGGGAAATGTATATTTCATCTAAAAAAATTATTTTTTTTTAATACTTTTGGCTGTCTAGAATGGATTAATTGGATTTTCATTATTTCTTATGGGGTAAATTAATTCAGCTAGCGATAAAATCAGTTAAGGACAAGCTCTCAGGAACGGATTAAAATCGTTACCGAGGGTCCACTGTATATTAATAATGATAGAGCTTCAGTTCCCTAAATTAATAATAAAAATAGTAATACATAATACGTACATAATAATAATTCAGAATGCTGCTGCTAGTTGGCACAGCTGATGCCTAAACATCCGGTAAGCAGTACATATGTTTACATTGCTGTGGGAGCAGTTCTCTTGTGCTTGCTTACATTTTCTTAAAGTCATTTGGCCAAATTTTTTTTTCTAACCATGGGTCCTAAGAAAATAAGTGCAAGGGACAGTGCTGAGAAGAAAAAGACAATGATTTCCATGGACTTAGCCAGGCAATACCAGCTTAGTGCATCAACGATATGTAGATACTAAAGCTGTATCAATTATGTTCATTGGTTAAACAAAACAAATTGTATCAGTTAAGCTCAGTGATTAAACAAAACAATGTTGTTGTTGGAGGTTTACAGGGCCACTGACATCATATGCTACAGCCTCAACTTCTTCCACCCTCAGCTTCTTCCACCCTCAACATCCCCCACCACCACTGCTCCAAGTGTATAAGTACTTATACACTTTATATAAACAGTTTAATATTTCTTTACATTCTGTAGTGTATTATCAATTATTATGTTTTATATACGATATTTCTGCAGTTAGCCTCACAAATACTCTGTTTTCTCTTACAATAAGAGCATGGGAAGATACTATAGTCAAAGTTAGACAGGAAATGGCGGACATTTCTGCCACTGCCTTCTGCCACCATATTATGGCCTATTTTATTCATTCTAGAGTATATGTCATGTTTCTTTGTTAATTATATGTATTGTTTATTATGTCATATTAGATGAATTGTGATTGATAAATAAGCTGTACAGTTGATAATAGCATAAATATTCAAGTATTTTGTCTTGTCTCTAGAGTGCAGGAATGGATTAATGGCATTTCAATTAATTTAAATGAGGAAAATTGAGTTGATGTTCGAGTAAATTGAGTTACAAGCTAGGTCACAGAATGGATTAAACTCGTAAGTCAAGGTTCCACTGTACGGGCCAATTTCAAACTTCCCATTGCTATCCAAAATCCCAAAAAAACTTATGCACAAAAAAAATTTTCCCTTTTATGCATGCACAGCACCCTTTACCCCGCCATTTGGCTTCAAAAAAAGCAAAAGCGCCAATATGCTTTTGTCAAAATCTAGACTTGCTTTACACTGCACTTAAAAAAATTAATTTCCTTTAAAAGACCTTTATGACCAAAGGGAAAAGGGCATTTGATAAGTAACCACAGCATCCTGCCCCACAAACTTGAGCATTATGGCAAAGAGGCCATGTTTTAAATCAATTTAAAACCCTACTAACTAACAGGCAGCAATGCATCTCATTAAGGACAAAACGCATCAACAAGACCAGTGGATACTGGAGTACCCAGGGAAGTGTCCTTTGTCCCCTGCTCTTGCTTGTACAAAATGACCTCAAATTTTCCAACACCTTAAGCTAAACGATACAACATATGTCATCCCCCACCCAAAATCTTGTCTCACTTGCCATCTACATTCTGTTTGGGAACAGAGCAGGTGCCCCCAGCTAAACATAATGTTTGGGAAACACTCCTATTGCTGGGCATAATGAGAGCAAATTTGGGCTCACCTTGAACGAAACCCTAAATTCGACACCCATACCAACAAATAACAAAAAAAGTACCAAAACATTTGGGACCCTCTCTAAATATGTTATACGTACCACAATCCCCTACTCACACAAAACTTTCACTCATCTATCCCTACCTCCCTATGCTATTTGTGCAGGGGCCAACAGCAGCAACACCCCTAAAGCCAAAAAAAAAACCCAACAGAAAACCGCAGTAAGAATTAAAAGCAATCCAATTAAGACAGCACAACACCCCCCCTTGAAAACATAAACCTATTACTGTACAAAACATTCACACCTACAAGTTGCAACCAAATTTTACAGAACCCAAAAAACCTAATTTTAACCCTAACTAAAATAATTTTCTTGATATAGTGGAACCCCGATTTTTCGTACCCCCTGATATCATATGTTTTGAGTTTAGAATTTTTTTTTTGGGCAAATTTTGCCCCGAGTTTGCCTGTGCGGTGTTTTCCCCACATCCCAAATCTGTCTGCCCCGCCTGCCGCCCCCCGCCTCCCCGCGCAGCCTTGTGAGTTTAGTCTGGCTTTGTTTTCCTCGAGTGAAATTAATTTTATTACAGTGGACCCCCGCAAAACGATCACCTCCGAAGCGCCCAATTATGTAAGTTTTTTATGAAGTGCGTTTGTATGTGTATTTTGGGGGGAAATGGCTAATCTACTTCAAATTTTCCAAAATGGGAACAAATTGGGTCGTACGGCACCTGAACTACTTCGGGAGTAAAAAAATATCGAAACCGGGGCCACTGTACAGGTTTTAACCCTTTGACTTTTTTTGGTCATATATATACATCTTACGCGCTACGTTTTTATCCATAAATTCTACGGCTTCAAATAAAAGCAGGAGAAAGCGGTGGGGGCCCCACATTTGAGAAAATGGGTTTTCATGGCCAGTGGCACCATAAAAAAAAAATCGGGGAGCCGGTGCATTGTGGGAATGCCATTTCAGTCGCCCTTGTTCAGCATGCTAGCGGAAAGAAATATGGACTCCCCAGCAAATCGGGACTCTTCTTTTCCCCAAGGAGCTCTAACACAGAGGGAAAGTGTCAGTAAAGATAAAATTTCAGGTTTTAAAAGTTTGAGCCAAAAAGCAATGCCCAGGTTTCCAGAAGACTGGGGAGAAGAGAATGAAGGGAAGAAGAATGAAGGGAAAAGGGAAAGAATAAAGGAGAAGAAGAATGAAGGGAAGGAAGATGAAGGAGAAGATGAATGAAGGAGAAGGAAGAAAAGGGAAAAGAGAGAAAATGAGAAAGAAACTCGTAACACAACGCCTGCAAAACTTACAAAAATCAACCACCGTTTTTGTGTAAGGAGATAAAACACCATTGTGTATGAAAAATTTTTTCAAAAGTTCCACAAGCTGCAGAATTCAGGAACATGCCCCATGACGTAATTTGTATATATTTTATAAAACAATAGAAAAAAAATTTTTTTTTTATTGTTTGTGTAAACAAGTTTTGAAAACCCAATATACAGTGGCCCCCCGGGTAACGATATTTTTTTCACTCCAAAAGATTTTTCAGGGCCAGTCTGACCGAATTTTTTCCCCAAAGGTTTTTTTAAGTAATTAGTCCATTTACCCCCCCAAAAACATACACGCACAAACGCACTTACAAAATACACTTACATAATTGGTCGCTTTTGGGAGGTGTCTTTGGGGGGATTCACTGATTGATAATTATGTTTGTGCATTTATTGTTTTTATACAACTAGTGTAATATGTACTTTGAAAACCTTATTTTGGGACTTACAGGCCACATAAAGTTATGTGAAAAAATAAAATAGTAAAAAAAAAAAAAACAAGAAACTTTTTTTTTTTTTTTAAAGTCGGCCGTCTCCCACTGGGCGGGGTGCCCCAAAAAAAGAAAAAAATCCCCAAAAAGAAAATATTTCATCATCTTCAACACTTTCACCACCTCAAAAACTTTCACTTTTTTGCAGAGGTGCTCAATAAAACATTAAAAGCATATACTAAAAGATACACAACAAACCCCCCAAACTCCCAATATCCCAAACCCCTCCTTTAAAGTGCAGGCATTGTACTTCCATTTCCGGGGTCAAGTCCAACTATTGAAAATAACCGGTTTCCCTGAATCCCTTCAATAATATTACCCTGCTCACACTCAACAGATCGTCGGTCCCCCAAGTACATTTTTCTCCATTCATCCTATCTAACACGCCATGCACCTTGCTGGAAGTCCAAGCCCCTCCCCACAAAACCTTCTTTACCCCCTCTTTCCCCCCTTTTGAGGACGACCCCCCCCCTCCTTCCTTCCCCCCATAGATTTATATGCTTTCCATTATTCTACTTTGATCCCTTTTCTCTAAATGACCAAAACCCCTCAACAACCCCTCTTCTGCCCTCTGCAATTTTTATTAACTCCACACCTTCTCCTAATTTTTAACCCCTCCGAAAATTTTTTTGCATAATATTTTCCCACACATTGCCCCCTTTGACGGGCATCCCCTGCCTCCACCGTCTCCCCCGCTGCGAAATTTTGAAAACAAGTAACCAAAGTTTTTCCAGGTAGCGGGGGGGGGGGGGGGGGGGTCATCTGTCGCCATCGTGGGTCATTTTTAAACCCAAACCCACGCCCTATATCTCAGTAAAACTGTGGCAAAAAAAAAGGCAAAAAAAACCCAAAAAAAATAATATTTTCATAAAATTTTTTTTTTTTTTTTTTTTTGAATATTTTTTCACATGAATGACATTTTTGAAAGGGGCCTCGACATCAAAGGGGTTTTTTAAAAAACCCAGAGCCATAAAATACATGTACCTATGCTCATTATTTTCCTTGGAAAATTGAGTCTTAAGGGCTTAAAATAGGGGGCAAGGTTAAAAGTAAGGGAGGTCGTATCAATGGGTGTTAGGTTGTAACCTCCATCTGGCTACCCCACTCACACATATTATATACTAGGGTTTTAAAGTGCCCTTGAGTGATTTAAAAAGCTATACAGACATCATTACTTTTTCCCAAAAAAAATTTGTACAGTGGACCCCCGCATAGCACTTTAATCCGGCAAGGGGCGATTTTTATGCAAATGTTTGGTATGCGAAGAATTTTCCCCATAAGAAAAAAAATGGAAATCAAAATTAATCCGTGCAAGACACCCAAAAATATAAAAAAAATTTTTACCACATGAAAAATACATTTTCCCCAAACCCAAAGAGAAGGATACATCACAATAGTGAGAGTACATGCCAATTATATTGTGCATGAACTCACTAAATGAAGAATAAATGAACTTTCCTTTATTGAAGATGCACAAAGATGATGAGACACGGTCCTGGGAGTGCCTTTTCCCCCTGATACTGTAGTCCTGTTTTGCATTTTCTTCCCAAAAAGGCCCCTTTTCCACTGTTTGCCATACATTTTTAAAACTCTCAAACCCAAACCCTTTTTGGCTTTAAATCTCCAATATGGCACTAGTTCCAGGCATTTTTCCTGTTCACCGGGTGTTAGTCGACTGGTTGGGGGGTTGCATCCTGGGAGACAAGATTAAGGACCCCAATGGAAATAAGTTGACAGTCTCGTACACTGATTTTTGGGGTTTTCCTGGGTGGGAAAACCTGGGGGTTTAAATTTTTTCTTGGTATTCTCAAAAAGCCACACCAACACGGGGCTACACAGCAGCAGCAGCAGCTGACGGTGGTACAGCAGCAAAGACGATGTCAGCAGCAAAGACGATGTACACAGCAGCAGACGATGCACACAGCAACAAAGATCTACGCAGCAGCAACGATGCTACAGCAGGCAGGGCGATGCTACAGCAGCAGCAATGGTACTACGCACAGCAGCAGCGCACGCTGACGGGGGTACAACAGCAGCAGCACTGACAGTGCACAGGATGACGTGCAGAGCACTGACGGGGGAAACACAGCTGTACCACCAAAAAGTAGCGATGGGTTTTTGGGGTTTTTTTATACAACCTGGCCAGCTCGGGGGCACGCACCCACTTCTACTTTTCAATACTTTTTCTTCACTCTATAGAATTCTCACCCTTATTTCTGAGGGTTTCACAAAAAGCTTTCGGGGCCCATGTCACTTTTTTCCAGAAAAATACCAAAACACTGTAAAATACAAAAGTTTTGATTTTATGCTTGGGGTTTACCGCGGAGGGGGCGGTAAACAAAAGCCACCGGCGGAAAGCGAGCTGGTCGGCCCACGGACGCGTCTGGACGAAGGGCGGTGAGGGGTTTTTGGGGTGGTAGCGAGGCAAAAATTTTTTCAAAAAAAGCGAGCGGTATGCGGGTTTTCGGGAGCGAGCGGCGGGATGCGGGGGGGCCACTGTAGTCTTAAGTAGAGTGAGAGATGGTAAACCAAATGGTAAATAGGTAGAAGGGGGCATTGATTTTTTTAAACAAACCAGTTTGTTGTTGTTGTTACCAGTGTGGACACGAATGGGTTTATGTTCACTCCCTCAAACCCAAAGGTTATATTGGGTTTTTCTATTTTCCTTATTAATAGTAAGGGGGATTTTTAAGACTAATAACACTCTTAGTGTTTTAATGTGTTCTTGCACGCCAGCACAGGTGCAAGTTGTGGGGTTTAAAGCAGTTAAGTTCAGTGACAAAGTGTAGCACTAAGAGTAACATTAACCCCTTCAGGGTCCAAAGCCAAAATCTGAAGTGTTGCTCCAGTGTCCAAGAAATTTTGAAAAAAAAAAAAAAAAAAAAAATTTCTTACAGAATTATATATTTTTGTGAAGGTAATAAGACAAAAAATTTTTTTTTCTGATCAGTACTTACCGAGATACAGCGGCGGAAAGTTGACCCAAAATGACCGGGAGGCAGCAACATCAGTGATTTCCGCAAAATCCCATTTTTTTATTTTACGCTTTTTATACTTTTTTCTTTTCTTTTCTATTTTTTTTTCTAATAGCATTTGTGGCCTGTGAGACCAGTATAATGTATATTGTATAAGTGTACACTCATTGTATTCAACACAATAACTGCACTAATTTGTTTATCATTATATTGCTTACAAAACTTGTTTACAAGTTTATTGTAAACAAAATGATGAAAATATTAGTGTGGTTATTGTGTTGAATACAATGGTACCATATAGTACCATGTGGTACAATGGTGCCATAGGGTACAATTGTACCATATAGTACAATGGCACCATATGATACAATGGTACCATATGGTACAATGGCACTATTTGGTACAATGGTACCATATGATACAATGGTACCTTTTGGTACCATATGGTATAATGGTACCATATGGTACAATGGTGCCATAGGTGCAATTGTAACATATGGTACAATGGCACCATATGATACAATGGTACCATATGGTACAATGGTACCATATGATACAATGGTACCGTATGATGCAATGGTACCATATGGTACATTGTACCATTCAGTAAAAATGATAATACAGTGGACCCCCCCGCTTAACAATCACCTCCAAATGCGACCAATTATGTAAGTGTAAATTTTTGTAAGTGCTTTTGTACGTGTATGTTTGGGGGTCTGAAATGGACTAATCTATTTCACAATATTTCTTATGGGAAAAAATTCGGTCAGTACTGGCACCTGAACATACTACTGGAATGAAAAAAGTTCGTTAACCGGGGGTCCACTGTATATGGTTCATTGTACCATATGGTACTATATGGTACTGTTGTATTCAACACAATAAACACACTAATGTTTTCATTATTATTTTGTTTACAGTAGTTGTTTACAACGAAAATATGCAAAAAAGTTGTATATTTTTTTGTAATGTTTCTATTATATATTTACAAGTGTACAGGAACTTGACGTGTTCCTTGAGGTGGATGACCAAAGCACTTTGTCTCGGAAACTGCGGAGTCAGTAGCTAGCTTGCGTCGCCACTCACTCAGTCTTGGCTGGTGTCTCATGCCACCAACACCTATTGACCATATGGAACACAGTATCATATGTTACCAGGGTACCATACGGTACATTGTACTATATTGTATGGGGTACCATGCAGTACAGGATAACATATGGTGCAGGGTACCATATAGCACAGGGTACCATATGGTACGGGGTACCATACAGTACAGGACACCATATGGAAACAGATACAGGAAAAACTATGGAAATAAGTCAACCTGACTTTTTGGGTTATCCTAGTTTTTTAAACGTATTGCTGCTATGTAGATAATCTATGAAATTGTATTTCTGTACACCTGAATAAATTAACTCAAGTGCATGTGGCATCATAAGTAAGTTTATTTAGTTATACACAAATAAAGTTACATGGAATACATACTTAGCAGCATATGTTTGGAAACCTAGGATAACCCAAAAAGTCAGACAGACTATTTCCATTAGGGTCCCTGTCCCAAACGTACCATACGGTATAATGTACCATATGATACAATTTTACCTGTAGGTACATTGTACCATATGGTACCACTCTATCATACGATCCCAAATTGTCCCAAATTATAACCATTTATGACATGGCACCATTGTACCATATGGTACCATTGTACCATATGGCACAATGGTACCATATGGTTCAAAACCATAGAATTCGTCTTCATCTCCACTTTCATCAGTCTTAGAACTGTAAGTTGTGAAGAGGAGAGTCAGAATTTGCCCAGAGAGAGAGTGGGGAGTGAGAGCTTCCTTGCTGGCAGGCACAGTGAACAAAGCTACTTTGCCAGCATTCCCCACAATGCATGGGGCGTCCAGATTTTTTCTATGGTGTGCACACTGACCACCCAGACCCATTCTCTCAGATGTAGGCCTACCAGCCTTCTCGCACTAAATTTGACGCCGCTAGAATTTTGGCTTAAATCTACAGTTTGGACCCTGAACGTAAAGCCGTACATCTATGGGACGGACCCTGAAAGGGTTAAGAGCATAGCAGTTAAGTGATAGAAAAAGGACGAAACATACAAAACTCCTGACAGCATAAGCCGCCCTGCCTATCTTCTGCAAGGTATGTAAATGGTGTACGTACACAAATTCATTTGTACATTATGGTTTTCTTATGATCTAATGCAGTTTGCCTCACAAACCCCATTTTCTCTTATACTAACACATCTGAAGGAGGAAAGAATGGGAAGACGTTTTTATAGCTAGAGCAAGAATGCTCGCAAGCGCTGTCCTCCCCTGCCACCATGTATTGACCTACATATTTTATTCATTCTAGAGTGTATATCAGGTTTATTATGTCATATTAGATGAATTGTGATAGATAAATAACCTATAGAGCTGATGATAATGTCATATTGAAGTGCTATTTTGTCGTGCCTTCTGACAGCAGGAACGGATTAATTGGATTTTTTTTTCAACAAACCGGCCATATCCCACCAAGGCAGGGTGGCATAAAAAGAAAAATGAAAGTTTCTCTTTTTAAATTTAGTAATTTATAAAGGAGAAGGGGTTACTAGTCCCTTGCTCCCAGAATTTTAGTCGCCTCTTACAACACGCATGACTTACGGAGGAAGAATTCTGTTCTACTTCCCCGTGGAGATAAGAGGAAATAAACAAGAACAAGAACTAGTAAGAAAATAGAAGAAAACCCATAGGGGTGTGTATGTATATGCTGTACATGCATGTGTAGTGTGACCTAAGTGTAAAAAGTTGCAAGACGTACCTGAAATCTTGCATGCTTATTAGACAGACAAAAGACACCAGCAATCCTTCCATCATGTAAAACAAATTACAGTGGTCCCTCAATAATCGTCAAGCCTGAAAGTCGTCCATTTCGGAAATAGTCCTTTTATTTCGTCTAAATATTTGCTCGCAAATGGTCCGGTAACTCGCTAATAGTCCTTCGTCCGGGACGCGTACTCACGCTCTGAGCTGCCTGGGCCTTCCCTTCCCAGACAGTGTGCCATTGTTTACCAGAGAGTGACTTTCCCCTCACATGCTCCAACAAAATATTTCATAATATTCCATTTATTTTAGTGCTTGCAAGTACGCTGAGGTCAGTGGTCAAGTGTGGTCATACTGCTAAGCTCTTGGGAGTTAGCGTGGGCTGCTACCCATACCATGGCTTGTTGTAGTGCTTTAGAATCCCAGGGTTTCAGGAAAAAGGGAAGATGGGGAGATTTAAATAGAGAAGATTTAAAGGGTAGGAAATCGTTTCTCTGTTCTCCAAATGATGTACTTCAGTGGTTATGATTTAAAGGGTACCATTTTCCCCTCTAATCAGGTAAGAATATTTTAATAGTAGGCTTTTTCCAGGTAAGAAATGGACCATGCTTTTGTAAAGAGACAAAAAGGGTCGAAGAGAGGTGTTTTCCGGGAGCTGGGTTGGCGACATAGTCAGCGGGGATAATTTTAGGGCAGGTAAGGGAACAACCCTTATTTATGCTGGGGGTAATGACATTGGAAGGGCAGGAGAAAGGGTCTAAGGGGGGGATACCAGAAGTGAAAACTTGCCTAGAAAGGGAGGGGGCAATGAAGGATGTCTGGGGGCAATTTTGGGTATAAATCGCGGGCTGACCGTATGCAAGGGAACTTGCAATCCCATTCATTGATAACGGGAACCTTTTTTCTTGGCAAACGTGATTGTAGCAAGGGGGGGGGTTTCTCTTCTGGGAGGGAGGGGTTTTGTATTAGCCAATTAAAATTGAGAGGGTTTGATGACTTGTCTGGAATTTAACCCTTTTTGACTGTCGAAAACCCCCCAATCCTGAGGTGCCCTCCTGGTGTCGCAAATTTAAAAAAAAAAAAATTTTTTTTTTTATGAAAATGAAGGAATTTTTCCCGATTGTAATGTCCCAAAAAAAAAAAAAACGAAATTTGATGGAAAACTGAGGGAATTATGCCTCCAAGTTAGCGACCTTGGCGATATTTGCAATCGGCGTTTTCGCCCACTTTGAGCCCTATTTTCGGCTAATTCCATTTTTCCCCAGTCGCCCCAAACTCAGCTATTTCTTTAGAACTCCTTTTTTTCTTCGATTGAGTACAAAAAAATGCCCATTTCCCGATTTCAACTCCCCAAATAATGTGTCAAAAATTTGAAATTTTGGGCCAATTTCACAAAAAAATTAAAAAAAAATAAAATTTCAAAATGAGGTCCAAAGAAAAATGCGACTTCCCTGGCTCAAAAAAAATTTTTTCTTTGCTCACATCATGTTCCGGGCCCCCTCTGATAAAACCTTGCTTCTATTTTGAATTTTTTCAAACAAAAAAAAGAAAAACTTACTATTATCAAATACTGCAAAACTGTAATAATTGTATAAAAAAAACAATCCTTCAGACTGCATATTAGAATGGCTAGTTTTGGCTTTATTAAATGACATCATTTTTTACTTTTGAAAATTTTTGGGAAAAAAACAAAAATTTCCCCTACTTTGAGGGCCCCTTTCCCGGGTTCTTTTTATATAAATCAACAAAATCACCTCAACTTCTTAAAAATGTTTTCCATTCTATCAAATGAGACCAAGAAAAAGAGAATACAACCATAAATAATATGAAAAAGACCACAAAGTCGGCACTTTAATTTAAAAAAAAAGGCGGAGTTTTTTTTTTTTATTAATGCACGCTGTCCAGGGTTTTTTTTATATGGTCACACGACCACACAGACCCATTCTCCACATGTGGGCCTACAGCTTTTTTCCTCTTTATTTTAAGCCAAAGGAAATTTATGAGTATAATACTTTTAAACCGGTACCTCGTAAACGATATATAGGCCGCGACGTCAAAAAGGGTTAAACGGGGTAGATTATAAGGTATGGGGTGTTTGTGGGGGAAAAAATCAACGCAGCATTAGGGTTTAAAAAAAGCATTTTTCCGGGGTACCTAGGGATATGTTTAAAAAAACTGTATTCCCAAAAAAAAGTTGCTATAATCAAATCAATTGATCAACAAACAAAGAGAGATAGTGGAGGGCAATGAGGGCTTGCTCCCTTAAGGTTTATATACAAATAGTGGGTTTTTAAGAAATAAAAATGACTAAAAAACTTTCTATGTAGGTAAATAGATATTTTTGGTATAACAGAGCCTGGTTCAACCGAAAGAAGGAATGCCTTCTGAATGCAGCATACATGGTTATAAACTATTTCCCCAGATAGGGTCAACAGAAGGGTGGGGTGTGGTGATGATGTCAGAGAAAATTTAAATTGTTGTCTTTGACAAAATAAAATTAGAAACATCGAACACCGAATTGGGGTTTGGGTTCAGTTTCTCGAGGGTGTGCAAAATTAAATTTTGGGTTTTGATTTATAAAGGCCCCCAAAACCTTTTATGGGGTGCAGTAAGCTGTTAGGGGCGAAATTTTATTTAAAGGCCCTTAGATTTTGAAATGTTGTGATAATGGGAGATTTTTAAATTTGACAAATTGATTGGAACAAAATGACAGGAAATTTGAGTTATGACTTTCTTGGAAAGGTTTTTAGGGAAATTTCCCCTTTTTTGAACAGGTTGTGACAGAAACCCAATAAAAGGAAAACAATCTGCTTGACTTGGTTTTTTTCCAAAAAAAGATTTACTAATTAATAATCTTTTAGGTTGATGAGAGTTGGGGAAAGTGATCACAAAAACACTTAGTTGCAATATATCATGGAATTAAACCCCGATAACTGCAATCCCAAAACTCTGTCCCAGATTTTCGCTTGGCTGCTTCATGGGGGCTGAAAAATTTACTTGGGTGGGTAAATTGGGATTTCCTAACTATGGGTTTTAGGTTGGGGATCTTGGTTGCCAATAGACGTTTTTCCGAGCCTTTTTTCTAGCTGCCCAGACCCAAAATTTTTTTTCCGAGTTTGGGAAATTTGATCTAAAAAAAAATGATTTCCCCAAAAGGATGAAAAAATAGATTAAAACATCTCAAATTTGGCCCAAAAAAGAGGCATATATAGGATATCAAAAAAGGGGGAAAAGGGGAGTTAAGAAATTAAAAAATATTCAATTTTTAAAAAAGAGGGAAAAAAAGAAAGGAAAAAGAAAAGCAAAAAGGGATTATGAGGCAAGGTTGCAAGGGATTCAAAGACTAACCCAAAAGGGTTCTTTCAGGTATACAGAAGTAAGATTAGGGACAAGAATGGCCCCACTTAAGAGTAACACCTGGTCAGATCACTGACAGTGATAGGATATGTGTGAAATTTCTAAATACCTACTTCTCTCAGTTTTCCCCCGGGAAAATACTAACGATATTCTGAAATAATAGTTTACATTAGAACAGGGGTGATAAAAAACTATTTTACGATTGCGGTAACTAGTGACATGTCTCAGACAAATAGAGAAACTAAAACCTAACAAATCCCCAGGTCCTGTGAACTGTTTGCAAGGGTATTAAAGGAATGTAAAGAGGAACTTAGCATACCTTTGGCTAATCTTTTTAACATATCACTACAAACGGGCATAGGCCTGATAAGTGGAAAAGGGCAAATGTAATACCATTTAAAAAGGGCAGGTGACAGGCCCTTTTGGCTTCAAATATAGCCCAAATTAAGCCTTCCCTCCTTTGGGGGAAAATTTATGGAACCCAAAAATTTTGCCGAACCCAATTGGGTAGCCACCCTTGACGGGCCCAAGGGGGTTTGGGGGGGAAATGATTCTAAAACATGGTTTTACAAAGGGGCGTTCCTGTCTTGGGAAATTTTACAAAACTTTTTTCATAAGGTGTTTGAGGAGGTGATCAGGGTAATGAAAATGTATTGTGTAATGGATTTCGTAAGGTTTTCGTTTAGATTTCCCACCAAGGGTTTTTGAGGAAACAAAGGGCAAAAGGAATAGGGGAAAAAATTTTTTTTCCGGGGTTTAGGGGCCATGGCTGCCCAAATAGACAGCAGAGAGTTTTGGAAAAAAGGGGGGAAAATCAGAAGGGGGGCACCCCACAAGGGGGGTTCCCTTTAGGGGTCAGTTTTTGGGCCCGTTGTTTTTCCCAAAATTTTAAACATAACGAATAAGGGGGGGAAAAAATTAGCAAACATAAACAAATTTGTGATGCCCCAAAAAATAGGCCCGCCCAAATTCATTCTAATGGGACTTTTTAGAACACCCCAAGGATGATTTGAAAAACCCGGGACCCCAATGGTCGGAGAAGTGGCAGATCCCATTTTAGTTTTAAAACAAATGAAAATTTTTCAAATGTTGGACAGTTAAATAACCATGCCACATAAAAAACTAAAAAAGTAGATCTTAATATACCGATTGCAAAAAGGATTTGGGAGTTCGGGTTTTAGTAAATCCTAAAACCAAGACAACAGGGGCATTGGGGGGGCCTTTTAAAGCTAACAGAATTTTTTGGCTTCATATCTAAAGTTTAAATAATAGAAGCCCTTCGGGTTTTTGTTCTTCAACTTATTTTTTGGTTAAGCCTTTTTAGACTATGCGGCTCAGTTCTGGTCACCGTATTACGAATGGATATAAATGCTCTGGGAAAAAGTACAAAGGAGGATTACAAAAATGATCCCCTGCAAAAAATTTTTTATGGGGAAAGACTGAAGGGGCCCCGAATCGCACTCTCTCAAAGGGGTACCCAATTTTGGGGGATATGATCGAGGTTTATAAAAAGGGAAAAAAGGAAAAAATTTAAAAGGGGAGTAAATAGTGTCCTTAAAAATTTCCCGCCAAGACAGGACTAAAGAATGGGTTTTAAAATTGGAAAAATTAAAAATTTAGGAAAGGGTATAGGGAAAACATTGGTTTTGGGAATTTGAGTTTGGATGAGTGGAATAAGCCCCAGTAAGTTATTGAGGCTAAAACGTTGTGTAGTTTTAAAAAAAGGTTTTTATAAATAAATAAGTGGGTGTGGGGGGGTGGGGGAGTTTTGGGGGCCCGACTACTTGTGCTGCTGGGTCTGGAAATGCCCCCATCCTTGATGGGGAAATTTCCAGACTGGGGGGGGGCATTGGGATAATCCGAGGGGTGGGTCATTGGTCTAATCCGGGGGGGGGGGACATGGACCTGCTCTGCATGGGTCAGTAGGCCTGTTGCAGTGTTCCTTCTTTCTTATGTTCTTATAAGCTACCATGGCTCCAAAGAAAGCTCCTAGTGCCAAGCCTTTGGTAAAGAAGGTGAGAAATACGATTGAATTTAAGAAAAACATCATTGAACAATACGATACTGGCGTGCGTGTGGGCGAACTGGCCAGGATGTATAACAAATCCCGTACAACCATATCTTCCATCATAGCCAAGAAAAAGGAAATCAAGGACGCTATTGTTGCAAAGGGGGTAAATATGCTGACAAAAATGAGATCACCAGTACTCGAAGATGTTGAGAAGTTATTATTGGTGTGGATAAACAAGAAACAATTAGCAGGAGATAGTCTTATGACGTCGCTTATTTGTGAAAAGGCTAGGCAGTTGCATGACGATTTGGTAAAGAAATTGCCTGCAACTAGTGGTGATGTGAGTGAATTGAGATTTAAGAAGCGTACTGGCATACACAGTGTGGTAAGGCATGGTGAGGCTGCCAGTTTGGACCACAAGGTGGCTGAAAAATATGTGCATGAATTCAAGGAGTACATAAACAGTGAAGGACTGAAACCTGAACAAGTTTTCAATTGTGATGAAACAGGCCTCTTTTGGAAGAAAATGCCAAAGAGGACCTACATTATTCAGGAAGAAAAGGCGCTGCCAGGACACAAGCCTATGAAAGACAGGCTGACGCTAATGTTCTGTGCTAACGCTAGTGGGGATTTCAAAGTGAAGCCGTTACTAGTGTACCATTCTGAAAATCCCAGAGTGTTCAAGAAAAACAATGTTATGAAGAGTAAATTGTGTGTGTTTTGGAGATCTAATAGTAAGGCATGGGTCACAAGGGACATTTTCATCGAGTGGTTCAATGAAGTGTTTGGCCCTAGTGTGAAGAATTACCTCCTGGAAAAGAAATTGGATCTCAAGTGCCTCCTAGTACTGGACAATGCACCTGCTCATCCTCCAAACTTGGATGACCTAATTCTGAAGGAGTTTGGGTTCATCACAGTAAAGTTCTTGCCCCCGAATACCACTCCTCTCCTCCAGCCCATGGACCAGCAAGTCATTTCAAACTTTAAAAAACTCTACACCAAAGCAATGTTTGAAAGGTGCTTGAATGTGACCTCAGACACTCACTTGACCCTACGAGATTTTTGGAAAGAACACTTCAGTATTCTCCATTGCGTAAGCCTTATAGGTAAGTCTTGGGAGGGAGTGACTACCAGGACTTTAAACTCTGCTTGGAGAAAATTGTGGCCAGATTGTGTCCACAAGAGGGATTTTGAAGGGTTTGAGGCAGCCCATGATGAGCCTATGTCAGTTGTGAACTCTGTTGTCGCACTGGGGAGTTCCATGGGGTTGGATGTGAGTTTGGAGGATGTGGAAGAGTTGGTGGAGGACCACAAAGAAGAGCTAACCACTGAGGAGCTGCAAGAGCTTCAGCAGGAAGAGCAACAGATCGCAGCTCAGAATCTTGCTGCAGAGGAGGAGGAAGAGAGATGGAAGAAGGTGCCTTCTTCAGAAATTAAGGAGATTTTTGAAATGTGGGGTAGAATGGAAAGATTTATGGAGAAACATCACCCAGAGAAGGATGTTGCAAGCCTTATCGGCAACTTGTACAGTGACAGAGTCTTGGCCCATTTTAGGGAAGTTTTAAAGAGACGCCAGAAACAGAGCTCTCTGGACACTTTTTTTTGCGAGACAGGACTCCAGTGACTCTCAAGGGGGTCCTAGTGGCATTAAGAAACAGAGAAGATAAGTAACCCCAGAAAAGCAATTGGTACCCGAGGTGTTGATGGAAGGGGATTCCCCTTCCAAACAGTAAATAATCCAATCTGTCTCCTTCTCCAGTCTTCCATACACAAAGAAGAATCGCCAATAAAGGTAAGTGTTATTCTGTTAATGTTTAATTCATCATGTGCCACTGTATTGTTTATGTACTACATCTATATTTCATGTAAAAAAATATTTGTTTTAATACTTCTGGGTGTCAGGAATGGATTAATTGCATTTACATTATTTCGTATGGGAAAAATTGATTCGTATATCGTCCATTTCGATAATAGTCCCACTTCCAGGAACGGATTATGGACGATAATTGAGGGACCACTGTAATTGGATTTATGTACATTATATCATCTGGGAAATATTGCTTTGAATTTAGTACATTTTGACTTTACTACTAGCTCCTGGAACGGATTAAGTACAAAACTTGAGGTACCACTGTAGTTGCAACAGGACCCATAGGCATGACACCAGACACAAAAATCTCTATGACATTCCCCATGTCCGGCTAAACCTCTACAAAAATTAGATGTGCATAAAAGGGCCTAAAATCTGGAACTCCCTGCCTGAAAACTCGCAAACCGCAGACTCCACCACCATTTTCCAAAGTACCGTTAAAAAGAATCTCGTCTCCTTTCAGGTTCCAGTGGCCAAATTTTGAAGTGCACACCAGTGTCCAAGAATTTTCAAAAAATAATTTTGTTATTTTTTCTTATGAAATGGTAGAGAATCTTTTTCTGAAGGTAATAAAATGAAAAGTACGAAATTTGATGGAAAATTGACGAAATTATGCTCTCACAAATTTTGATGTGTCAACGATATTTACGCATCAGCGATTTTGACGACTTTGACTCCCATTTTAGGCCAATTACCTTATTCCAGTCGACCAAATTCTTAGCTATTTCACTAGTATTACTTCTATTCTGTTAACTGAGCACAAGAAATCGCCAACTCAACTGCATCAACTACAAAATAAAGTGATCGGAAATTGGTAATTTGGCCAATTTAGTGCAAACTTCAAAATATTCCAATTTCAAAATAGGGTCCAGAATAAACAATGCAGGCATTCCTGGCACTAAACTAACATTTCCTCTGTTCATTAGTTACGTTTTGAGGCTTTACAAACGAATTCCATTTTGATTTTTGATTCACATAATGAATTTTTATTCAAACCAAAAAAATAAGATTTACTGTCATGCAATAGTGTAATAATTGTATAAATAATATGAGCACATTTCTGGACGTATATTAGACCCACCAGCTGGTGTGTATTAGACGTGTGAGGTCATTTGTTTACTCTTGAAAATCAGCAAAAATTTAACATTTCCGCTATTTTGAGCTCAGTTTCAAGCCATTTTCAGTACTAAAACCAATCAAAATCATCTCTATTTCTGTGATATATCTTTCATTCTATTAAATGAGACCAAGAAATTACAAATACAGCTATAAAAAATGTACGAAAAAACACTGCAAAGTTGCTGTTTTAATCGAAAATTTACGGTCTCAATTATTTTTCTCTCATTATGCACTGTGTGCTGCACGATCTGTTTTATGTGGTGCACACATACCATATAGATGTATTCTGTCATATCTAGGCTCAAATTTACCGCTCACAGCTTATCAGAGTGAGCGGAGCTCATGGCGTAGATCTATGGTTTGGACTCTCAATGTAAAGCCGTAAATCTACGGCATGGACCCTGAAAGGGTTAACACACCCCATCATCAGCTAACCAAATGAAAACCACCCAATTCTCTTTTTTGTATTATGAACACATCCAAAACACTATAGACTTACTCTTGTTATCTGTAATTCCCTCATAATTTACACCTACACCCACCCAAATGACTGTAAACACAAAATTCCTGTTATAGCTATTGCCTATTAACCCTTTGAGGGTCGACAGGCCCTCTCCGAAACTCGTTCTCAGGGTCGGCCAAATTTAAAAAAAAAAAAAATTATTTTCTCTTATGAAAAGATAGAGAATCTTTTCCCGATCATAACGACACCAAAAGTTTGAAATTTGATAGAAAACTTACGGAATTATGCTCTCGCAAAGTTAGCGGTCTCGGCGATGTTTACGCATCGGCGATTTTGCCCACTTTGAGCCCCATTTTCGGCCAATTTCACTGTACTAGTCGACAAAAAACATGAATAATTCGCTAGAACTCCGTTTTTTCTATCGAATGGGTGCAAGAAACCATCCATTTATAAATTCAACTATCCAGTACAGTGGTCAGAATTTAGCAATTTTGCCAATTTCACACAAATTTCAAAAGATGCCAATTTCGGAATAGGGTCCAGAATAAACAAGAAAGACATTCCTGGCACTAAAATGACATTTCCTCTAGTCATTAGTCACGTCTCAAGGCCCCTCTTATATTCTTTTGCTTTCCACTTTGAATTTTTATTCTCACAAAAAATATAAGATTTACTGTTATGCAGACTACTGCATTAGTGTAAAAAATGGTATAAATATTATTGGTGCACTTGTGAAAGAATATTAGACTCACCAGTTGACGTGTATTGCACGCTTGGCACGATTTGTTTACTTTTGAAATTTGGTAAAAATCGAACATTTCTGCTACTTTGAGCTCAATTTCAAGGCACCTTTCATTGTAAAACCAGTCAAAATCATCTCAATTTCAGTAATATGTCTTCCATTCTATAAAATGAGACCAAGAAAACTAGAATACAAAAATAAATACCATACGAAAATACACTGCAAAGTCGCTGATTTATTAAAAAAAAATGGTAATGGTTTTTTTTTTCTCATTTTGCACTGTGTGCTGCAGGATTTTTTTTAGACTGTGCACACTGACCACATAGACCCATTCTTTCATATAAAGGCCTACCAGCTTTCTCCCACTAGATTTGAGGCCGCTAGAATTTATGAGTACTAGTACGTCAAAAACCCCTACGCGTAAGACGTACTAGTACGACGAAAACCCTCAAAGGGTTAACCCTTTGACTGTTTCAGGCCCCTCTCTGAAACTGTCATTCTATGTCGCTCAATTTTTGAAAAAAAAAAAAATTATTTTTTCTTATGAAATGATAGAGAATCTTTTCCCGATGGTAATGACACCAAAAGTTCGAAATTTGGTCGAAAACTCGTGGAATTATGCTCCCGCGAAGTTAGCGGTCTCGGCGACATATGCGTATCGGCGATTTCGCCGACTTTGAGCCCTATTTTCAGCCAATTCCATTGTTCCAGTTGACCAAACTCATAGCTATTTCTTTAGAACTCCATTTTATCTATCAGCTGAGTACAAGAAACCTCCCATTTACTAATTTGGACTACCCAATATGGTGGTCAGAAATTGGCAATTTGGCCAATTTCACACAAAATAAAAAAGATGCCAATTTCAAAATAGGGTCCAGAATAAACAAGGTAGACATTCGTGGCACTAAAATTACATATGCTCTGTTCATTAGTCACATCTCTAGGCCCCTCTTATATTATTATTGCTTTCTATTTTGATTTTTTATTCATACAAAAAAATACAAAATTTACTGTTATGCAGACGATTGCATTATTGTAAAAATGGTATAAATAATATCAGTGCACTAGTGAAAGAATATTAGACTCCCCAGTTGACGTGTATTGGACGTGTGGTGTGATTTATTTACTCTTGAACATTGGTAAAAATCGAACATTTCCGCTACTTTGAGCTCAGTTTCAAGGTCGTTTTCATCGTAAAAGTAATGAAAATCATCTCTGTTTCTGTAATATGTTTTCCATTTTATCACCTAAGACCATGAAAACGCGAATACAACGATAAATACTATACGAAAATACACATCAAAGTCGGCGTTTTATTCCAAAAAAACGATCAGAGTTTTTTTTTTCTCATTATGCAATGTGTGCTGCAGGATTTTTTTTATGTGGTGCACACTGACCACACAGACCCATTCTCTCACATGTGGGCCTACCAGCTTTCTCCCACTTGATTTGAAGCCGCTAGAATTATTGAGTATATATATACGTCAGAAACATTGGCTCGTAAGATGTATTTATACGTCGAAAACAGTCAAAGGGTTAAGTCTTAAGATAGTCCTATTAAATCTTAAGTTAATCCTATTAAATCTTAACCCTTTCAGGGTCCGTGCCGTACATCCACGGCTTTACATTCAGGGTCCAAACCGTAAATCTACGCCATGAGCTCAGCTCACTCTGATAAGCTGTGAGTGGTAAATTTGGGCCTAGATGTGAGAGAATACATCTATGTGGTGTGTGTGCCCCACATAAAACAAATCCTGCAGCACTCAGTGAATAATGAGAGAAAAATAATTGAGCCCGTAATTTTCGATTAAAACAGCAACTTTGCAGTGTTTTTTTGTATGTTTTTTATAGCTGTATTTGCAATTTCTTGGTCTCATTTGATAGAATGGAAGATATATTACAGAAATAGAGATGATTTTGTTTGGTTTTAGCACTGGAAATGGCTTGAAACTGAACTAAAAGTAGCGGAAATGTTAAATTTTTGCTGATGTTCAAGAGTAAACAAATGACCTCATATATCTAATACACGCCAGCTGGTGGGTCTAATATACATTCACAAATGTGGTGATGATATTTATACAATTATTACAATATTGCATAACAGTAAATCTTATATTTTTTGGTTTGAATAAAAATTCATTATGTGAATAAAAAATCAAAATGGAATTCATTTGTAAAGCCTCAAAACGTAACTAATGAACAGAGGAAATGTTAGTTTAGTGCCAGGAATATATACATTGTTTATTCTGAACCCAATTTTGAAATTGGAATATTTTGAACTTTGTGTTAACCCTTTTAGGGTCCGTCCCGTAGATCTACGGCTTTACGTTCAGGGTATAAACCGTAAATCTACGCCAAAATTCTAGCGGCATCAAATTTAGCGCGAGAAGGCTGGTATGCCTACATCTGAGAGAATGGGTCTGGGTGGTCAGTGTGCACACTATAGAAAAAATCTGAACGCCCGCATGGCATTGTGGGAACATGGGCAAAGTAGCTTTGTTCATTGTGTCTGGCAGCAAGGAAGCTCTCACTCCCCACTCATTCTCTGGGTGAATTCTGACTCTCCTCTTCACAACTTACAGTTCTAAGACTGATGGAAGTGGAGCTGAAGAGGAATTCTATGGTTTTGAACCATATGGTACCATTGTGCCATATGGTACAATGGTACCATATGGTACAATGTACCATATATGTAGTACATTGTACCATATGGTACATTGTATCATATGGTACAGGGACCCTAATGGAAATAAGTCTGTCTGACTTTTTTGGGTTATCCTAGGTTCTCCAAACATATGCTGCTAAGTATGATATTCTATGTAACTTTATTTGTTTATAACTAAATAAACTTACTTATGATGCCACATGCACTTGAGTAAGTTTATTCAGGTGTATAGAAATACAATTACATAGATTATCATACATAGCAGCATACTTATAAAATCCTAGGATAACCCAAAAAAGTCAGAGTGACTTATTTCCATAGGGATCCCTGTATCTGTACCATATTGTGTCCTGTACTGTATGGTACCCTGTGCCATATGGTACCCTGTGCCATATGGTACCCTGTGCCATATGGTACCCTGTACCATATGATACCCTGTACCATATGGTACCCTGTACCATATGGTACCCTGCACCATATGCTATCCTGTACTGCATGGTACCCTATACCATATAGTACAATGTACCATATGGTACCCTGTAACATGATACCGTGTACCATATGGTCAATAGGTGTTGGTGGCATGAGACACCAGCCAAGACTGAGTGAGTGGCGACGCAAGCTAGCTACTGACTCCGCAGTATCAGAGACAAAGTGCTTTGTCATCCACCTCAAGGAACACGTCAAGTTCCTGTACACTTGTCAATATATAATAGAACATTACTAATATACAACATTTTTGCATATTTTTGTTGTAAACAACTACTGTAAACAAAATAATAATGAAAATATTAGTGTGTTTATTGTGTTGAATACAACAGTACCATATAGTACCATATGGTACAATGAACCATATGGTATTGTACTGTATGGTACAATGTACCATATGGTTCCATTGCACCATATGGTACCATAAGGTACCATTGCACCATATGGTACCATAAGGTACCATTGCACCATATGGTACCATAAGGTACCATTGCACCATATGGTACCATAAGGTACCATTGCACCATATGGTACCATAAGGTACCATTGCACCATATGGTACCATTGTATCATATGGTACCATTGTACCAAATGGTGCCATTGTACCAAATGGTGCCATTGTGCCATATTCTACCATATGGTACCATTGTATCATATTGAACTATTGTATCATGTGCCATTGTACCATGTTGTACCATATGGTACCATTGTACAACATGTACAATTGTTCTATATGGTACCATTGCATCCTATGGCACCATTGTACTATATGGTACAATTGTATCATATGGTGCCATTGTACTATATGGTACAATTGTACCCTATGGCACCATTGTACCACATGGTACTATATGGTACCATTGTATTCAACACAATAACCACACTATTATTTTCATCATTTTGTTTACAATAAACTTGTAAACAAGTTTTGTAAGCAATATAATGATAAACAAATTAGTGCAGTTATTGTGTTGAATACAATGAGTGTACACTTATACAATATACATTATACTGGTCTCACAGGCCACAAATGCTATTAGAAAAAGAAAAAAATTAGAAAAGAAATGAAAAAAGTATATAAAACGTAAAATAAAAAAAATGTGATTTTGCGGATGTCACTGATGCTGCCGCCACCTGGTCATTTTGGGTCAACTTCCCGCCGCTGTATCTCGGTAAGTACTGGTCAGAATTTTTTTTTTGTTTTATTACCTTCACAAAAATATTAACTTTAATTCTGTAAGAAAAAAAATTTTTTTTTCTTTTTTCAAAATTTCTTGGACACTGGGCCACCCCTTCCAATTTTGGCCTTGGACCCTGAAAGGGTTAAATTGGCCAAATTATGAATTTCTGATCACTTTATTTTGTAGTTGAAACAGTTGACTTGGCAATTTCTTGTGCTCATTTGATAGAATAGAAGTAATACTAGTGAAGTAGTTAAGAATTTGGTCAACTGGAATAATGTAATTGGCCTAAAATGGGAGTCAAAGTCGGCAAAATCGCCGATTCGTAAATACAGTGGACCCCCGGTTAACGAACTTTTTTCATTCCAATAGTATGTTCAGGTGCCAGTACTGACCGAATTTTTTCCCATAAGGAATATTGTGAAGTAGATTAGTCCATTTCAGACCCCCAAACATACACGTACAAACGCACTTACATAAATACACTTACATAATTGGTCGCATTTGGAGGTGATCGTTAAGCGGGGGTCCACTGTATCACTGATACATCAAAATTTGCAAGAGCATAATTTCGTCAATTTTCCATGAAATTTTGTACTTTTTGTTTTATTACCTTCAGAAAAAGATTCTCTACCATTTCATTAGAAAAAATAGAATTTTTTTTTTTTAAATTCTTGGGCCCTGGTGTGCACTTTGAAATTTGGCCTCTGGACCCTGAAAGGGTTAAGTTAATCCTAAGTTTGTCTAAGATACTCTTCCTGTATGGCTTTAATAGAAACAATGTATCATGCCAAGAATAAATCGAATCCCATGACTAAATCTACCTTTTGTAATATTATTACAGTGATACCTCGAATTTCGAATAGCTCCCAACTCAAACAATTATGTAAGTGTATTTTTGTAAGTGCTTTCGTAAGTGTATTTTTGGGGGTCTGAAACGGACTAATCTAATTTACATTATTCCTTATGGGAAACAAATTCATTCAGTAACGGCACTTGAACAGCCTTCTGGAACGCATTTTGGCCAATATTCAAGGTACCACTGTATATGATTTGTATTGCCTAACTACTTTAAACCTAATTGTGTATGTAATTAACTGGGAATGTATCTAATTACATATCTAATAATATGTTGAAATATACTGCTCAGATATCACCTATATCAATATAGAGTAAGAATTAGTATTAGTCTGCCTGAAGTGCCTAGGCATGATAGTGGCTGGCCATCTTTGTAATTAAAATCTTATAACATGTAACCCACACATTGTAAGCTTTACAAGGAAATATATATTTGAATTTGAATTTGAATAAATACACCCCACAGTAGAATAAATTAGCAAAAATATGATATGCTAGGGTGTTTGGGAGAGGGGTGGGATTAAATTATGGGGAATCAAATTCAAAATGGGAATTGACACAGTTACTTTTTGCTGATGATACTGTGCTTATGGGAGATTCTAAAGAAAAATTGCAAAGGTTAGTGGATGAGTTTGGGAATGTGTGTAAAGGTAGAAAGTTGAAAGTGAACATAGAAAAGAGTAAGGTGATGAGGGTGTCAAATGATTTAGATAAAGAAAAATTGGATATCAAATTGGCGAGGAGTATGGAAGAAGTGAATGTTTTCAGATACTTGGGAGTTGACGTGTCGGCGGATGGATTTATGAAGGATGAGGTTAATCATAGAATTGATGAGGGAAAAAAGGTGAGTGGTGCGTTGAGGTATATGTGGAGTCAAAAAACGTTATCTATGGAGGCAAAGAAGGGAATGTATGAAAGTATAGTAGTACCAACACTCTTATATGGGTGTGAAGCTTGGGTGGTAAATGCAGCAGCGAGGAGACGGTTGGAGGCAGTGGAGATGTCCTGTTTAAGGGCAATGTGTGGTGTAAATATTATGCAGAAAATTCGGAGTGTGGAAATTAGGAGAAGGTGTGGAGTTAATAAAAGTATTAGTCAGAGGGCAGAAGAGGGGTTGTTGAGGTGGTTTGGTCATTTAGAGAGAATGGATCAAAGTAGAATGACATGGAAAGCATATAAATCTATAGGGGAAGGAAGGCGGGGTAGGGGTCGTCCTCGAAAGGGTTGGAGAGAGGGGGTAAAGGAGGTTTTGTGGGTAAGGGGCTTGGACTTCCAGCAAGCGTGCGTGAGCGTGTTAGATAGGAGTGAATAGAGACGAATGGTACTTGGGACCTGACGATCTGTTGGAGTGTGAGCAGGGTAATATTTAGTGAAGGGATTCAGGGAAACCGGTTATTTTCATATAGTCGGACTTGAGTCCTGGAAATGGGAAGTACAATGCCTGCACTTTAAAGGAGGGGTTTGGGATATTGGCAGTTTGGAGGGATATGTTGTGTATCTTTATATGTGTATGCTTCTAGACTGTTGTATTCTGAGCACCTCTGCAAAAACAGTGATAATGTGCGAGTGTGGTGAAAGTGTTGAATGATGATGAAAGTATTTTCTTTTTGGTGATTTTCTTTCTTTTTTGGGTCACCCTGCCTCGGTGGGAGACGGCCGACTTGTTGAACAAAAAAAAAAAAAAAATTATATGTGGTAGCCAGGTGACTTGTAGGACTTGTGGTAGCCAGGTGACTTGTAGTCCAACATCACAGAAAATGTGTCACTATAATATTACTGGGGGTAACTAGAAAATTATTCCTTTCATATACCTTCACTCAGAGCATCATTGCTTCTAAAATTGGCATTACAGGAGAATGGGAGTGTTTCTCCTTATTTATTCTACTGTATCTACATGGAGACAACTCGTACATAATGTAAAGTGACGAAAACCAGATGTGTTCGCCTGGTTTATTTACATTATGTGTGGATGGAGTGGGGCGGGGAAGTGCTGCCTTGGCTGGCTACCACCTGACTTCCTACAAAAAAAAAAACTCGCCTCTCACCCTACATTAACCCTTTCAGGGTCCAAGGCCAAAATCTGAAGTGGTGCTCCAATGTCCAAGAAATTTTGAAAAAAAAAAAAAATTATTTTTTCTTACAGAATTAAAGAGCATATTTTTGTGAAGGTAATAAGACAAAAAAAAAAAATCTCATCAGTACTTACCGAGATACAGTGCCAAGAAGTTTGTCAAAAATGATGTGGTGGCGGCAACATCGACGAATTCCACATACGCGCATTACATTATTTTGTGGTTTTAGTTGTTTTTTCTTTTTTTTTCCCAAATTTTTTTCTATTCCTACTAACATTTGGGGCCTGAAGACCAATGCTGTATATAAAGATATTATAAACTCACTGTATTAAAACACAATAACCGCACTAAAGTTATTTCATATTATTGTTTACCACTGTTGTTTTTTACAATAAACATGGCACAAATATTGTATAATACTAATGTTCTATCATATATTTACATATTTACAATCACGGGACATGGTTTTAAAACTGCTGGAGCTTGTGGAACTCCTTGAAACAAGACACCATGCACAGAGGCACCTTACATTCCTCACACAAACCGAGTGTCTTTGCGTTTTTTTGGTTGCCATCTTTTTTGTTTGTGCACAGACAATGCATCTCTTCTGAGAAAATTTCTTCTTATTATGAAGGGAAAGCTGGTATTATAAAATGATCACCTTCTCTCCTTCAAACGTTTGGGGTATATCCTGAGGAATTCGAGGCCCCATGTTGTTAGCAGGTGTTGTTACCTGGTACTTTCATTATGAGTTGTCTGACAACAGAAAAACCCAAAATTCACCATACGGTGGTCTGTTGCCAGTCTTATTTGGTACTATTATATGCATTGAGCTTTGAATGTCCATGAGATGGAAGAAAAGTTTCATGTACCACTGTAACTCTTACGAACACAGTCAACAAAAACCAGTCTGCATGTCACACTTGTCAACCAAGCACATGTTTTGTGTATAATCAATCACTGACACGGGTTTTTGAATATGTTCATTAGTCACTCGATCACTTTGCCACTGTCTTGCATTTCATTACGGTGAATGGTTGTCAACAATGTGACATCCGCTTGTCAGGCCACCGTAATGCCATGATGTCATTGGCATAAACACCTGCACGTCATCACCACAGAGCACCTGCGTTGAGCCGGGCAATATGTTTACGATTAGAACGCACTGTGCCACACACATCTGTTTGTTCACTCGCATGAAATCACTGAGTAATGGGCTTGTGTACAGTTATCGGTATAAAAATGTATGCCCCTTACCAAGATAAGATGCCATCATGTTTCTCACTATGTCACCTGAGATCCCCAATAACATCTTGGTATCTTTAAAATGTTTTACTCCCCGTGTATACAGCAATATCCAACACCAGGCCACTGTCACAATCACAGAGTACAAACAGTTTTATACCAAAGCGTTTCCTCTTGCTCGGTATAAACTGCTTGAATGACAGTCTACCTTTGAACAAATCAAAAGACTCGTCAATTACAAGATTCTTGAATGGATAAAAGGTAATGCTGAACTTTGTTTGAGATACATGAAAAACCATTTCTAATCTTGTTATAACCTGTCACTTCTGTCAGGCCTGGTTTGTCAGAGAAGTGCAACATACTTTAACAGTAAGAAAAAACCCTGTTCACTGGTAAGATTTCACTGAAGACCGGGGTAGAAATTAGTCCGATTGTGGACCAGTATGCTTTTATATTATGCTTTAGACATGAGGAAATAAGCATTATTGTTGCAAAAAGCAAATACATTTCTGCAACAGTCGTCTCTTTCCCCCTGTGTAGTCTTGACGTGGTGATAAGATCGTATTTGCCATGGTGTACTCAAAATACTTATTACTTTTCCCTGACAATAATTTTCCATCAATGGCTGGTCAAAAAATTAATTCAAAGAAATTCCCAGTTCATTGGCGTGGTTCCGGGGGACAAGTAGGTAGAATTCCACTTTGAGAATCATCAAAGTGGTGAGGCTTGGGAAAAAAAATTGGGATTTTGTGCCAATCCCACATACGGTTTGCGGGTGGATACTGGACATCATAGGCGGGTTGTGCGGGTGGTTGTGGTTGTGGTGGGCTGGTGGCTGGCGCCCCGTTTTGGGTCCTTGAACTGATGAGTCAGCAGCGTGGGTCCCAGCGTGGCCTCGTGAGTCACGCATGGCGGTGCCACTACCATCACCACTAACACCATCCACTGATGCCTGTGGTCTATCCATGCCAAGTGTAGCCAATCATCCTCACTATCAACTACCTAAAACTGGTGTTGGGCCACGGGATGACTCCGGGGTGTACTCCGTCCCCTGGGCACAGCATAGGGTAACTTCCCGAGTGCATGCGGCGGCGAACATAACCCACGCTTCACTGGTAAATATGATTCCTCACTATCACTACTCGATTGATCGTCGAGCGCAAAAAATCACAGTCCACGTCACTATCATCATCATTTCTGAAGTCAGAGGCCTGGCACCCGAAAATATTAGTTTTCTCTTGCGATGAGGAACAAAACCCACGTGAGTCACGAGTTGCCCACACCAGAGGTAGAAGGTTGAGGATCGTCAGGGTTTTCTGCACTATTATCGATATCCTGGGCATTATCTTTCGGTCACTAAACTGATCAAAGCCATAGAATTCGTCTTCATTTCCACTTCCATCAGTGTCAGAACTATCAGATAGGAAGAGGAGAGTCCCAATTTTCCGGGGAGTGAGAGCTGACTTGCGACAAGGCAAGGTGAACGAGGGTAACTGAGCCGGCATTCCCACAATGCTATGCGGGCGCCTAGATTTTTTGTTTATGGCGCACACCCACCACGCAGACCTGTTCTCTCACATGTAGGCCTATGAGCGTTTTCGCACTAAATTTGACAGCGCTAAAATTTTGGCGTTGATCTACGGTTTGGACACTCTACGTAAAGCCGTTGATCAATGGGACGGACCCTGAAAGGGTTAACCCTTTGACTGTCGGTGTTATATATATATACGTCTTACGAGGCAGTGTTTTTGACGTATTAATTCGCCAAAATTCTAGCAGCTTCAGATCAAGTGGGAGAAAGCTGGTAGGCCCACATGTGAGAAAATGGGTGTGTGGTCAGTGTGCACAGTATTAAAAAATCCCGCAGCAGGCAGTGCATAATGAGAAAAATGAACTCTGACCGTGTTTTTGGATTAAAACACCGACTTTGAGGTGTATTTTCATATAATATTTATGGTTGTATTCTTGTTTTCTTGGTCTCATTTGATAGAATGGAAAATATATTACAGAAATACAGATGATATTGATTGGTTTCACAAAGAAAAGGACTTGGAAATTGAGCGCAAAGTAGCGGAAATGTTCAAATTTTGCCAATGTTCAAGAGTAAACAAGTGACGTCACCATCCAATAAGTGTCCAACTAGCCATTCTAATATGCAGTCACAAATGGGTTGACATTATTTATACAATTATTACAATAATGCATTAATTTGCATAACAGTAATATAAGAGGGGTCTGGAGACATGACTGATTAACAGAGAAAATGTTGTTTTAGTGCTAGGAATGTCTGCAGTGTTTATTCTGGACCCTATTTTGAAATTGGCATCTTTTTTTAATTTGCGTGAAATTGGCCAAATTGCCAAATTGGCCAAACTGCCAATTTCTGACCACTGTATTGGGTAGCTGAAATCAGTAAATGGTCAGTTTCTTGTACTCAGTCGATAGAACAAATTGAGTTCTTAAGAAATGGCTATGGGTATGGTCAAATGGAACAACGGAATTGGCCGAAAATAGGGCTCAGAGTGGGCTTAATCGCCGATGCGTATATGTCGACGAGATTGCTAACTTTGCGAGAGTGTAAGTTTTCCATCAAATTTCGTACTTTTGGTGTCATTACCATCGGGAAAAGATTGTCTATCTTAAGATTTTTTTTTTTTTTTTTTTTTTTTTGAATATTTTGCGACACAGAGACATTTCAGGATTTGGGGTCTTGGCATTCAAAGGGTTAAGACTACAAATATTTTAAGGTAATTAATGAATGTACTGTACAGGTCTCCCTCAACATTCGCGAGGGTTAGGGGATCAAGAGCCTCGCGAATGTTGAAAAACCGTGAATGTTTGGTGCCCCAATATATTGTAGGGAAATATAATACAATACTGCTTCCTTAACTTGTTGAACCATGAACAATCATAAAATACATGGAAACGTCGTAAATTGTACTGCCTCGCCCACTGCCTCAATCGCTGCCTCAACAGCTGCCTCACCCACTGCCTCAGCCACTGCCTCAACAGCTGCCTCACCCACTGCCTCAATCGCTGCCTCAACAGCTGCCTCAGCAGCTTCCTCAACAGCTGCCTCAACCACTGCCTCAATCGCTGCCTCAACAGCTGCCTCGCCCACTGCCTCAATCACTGCCTCAATCGCTGCCTCAATCGCTGCCTCAACCACTGCCTCTACCACTCCAGTCACACTCAATCTACAAGCACCAAACACAATGAATTATTGTGAAATGTTTGGAAGAGCATAGAGACTAATGTTCACTCCAGCATAAACAAAGCCATACTGATGATGTGTCAACCACTCCCTCGTATTTTTTTACAACTTCCTTCTTCAATTATATCGTATTTATTATTATTATTATTATTATTATTATTATTATTATTATTATTATTATTACTATTGTTATTATTAGCAGTAGCAGAAATGTTTGATTCTTTGCTGTGTTCAAGAGTAAACACATGATGTCACCGTCTAATACCTGTCCGAACAGCCATTCCAATATGCATTCATGACTGGGTTTACATTATTTATACTGTAGTTTAATAGCAAATAATGAACAAACAAAACACTCACCACACTGAGTGGTGGGAGGCCTGGCTGCCAGTTGCGGGGGTCGGAGGGAGGGTAGTAGGGACTCGCAGGTGGCGGGAAACTTGAATATGATTTGGCGGCTGGGAATTTGGTGGCTGGGAATTTGGCAGTTGGGAATTTGCGAATGTGTGAAGCCCGCGAAAGCTGAAAACATGAATGTTGAGGGAGACCTGTATATGTATTTTATTGCTTTTGGGTGCTTTAATTAAATGTCATAGTATATTATGTGTGGGTGGGGGTGGGCTGACCTGGCTGGCTACTAAAATTCCTAAACCTGACTTCGTACATTAAGAATACAAATATAGTGGACTCCTGGTTCGCGATATTAATCCGTTCCTGAGAGCTCGTCATAAACCAAAATTATCGGAAAGTGAATCAATTTTCCCCATAAGAAATAATGGAAATCAAATTAATCCATGCAAGACACTGAAAAGTATGAAAAAAAAAACTTTCACCACATGAAATACAGTGGACCCCCGGTTTACGATATTATTTCATTCCAGAAGTATGTTCAGGTGCTAGTACTGACCGAATTTGTTCCCATAAGGAATATTGTGAATTAGATTAGTCCATTTCAGACCAAACATACACATACAAATGCATTTGCATAAATACACTTACATAATTGGTCGCATTGGGAGCTGATCGTAAACCGGGGGTCCACTGTATTAAGTTTAATGCAATAGAATAATTACAATAACAACAATAACAATAGAATAATTGACACTTACCTTTAATGAAGATCTGGTGATGATTGATGGGATGGGAGGAGGGGAGAGTGTTGAACCTATTGTTTAGAAGGGGAATCCCCCTCCATTAGGACTTGAGGTAGCAGGTCCTTTTCTGGGGTTACTTCCCTTCTTTTAATGTCACTAGGACCAGCTTGAGAGTCACTGGACTTCTGTCGCACAACATATCTGTCCATAGAGGCCTGTACCTCTCGTTCCTTTATGACTTTCCTAAAGTGGTTCACAACATTGTCAGTGTAATAGTCACCAGCACAGCTTGCAATAGCTGTGTTAGGGTGATTTTCATCCATAAAGATTTGCAGTTCAACCCACTGTGCACACATTTCCTTAATTTTTGAAGTAGGCACAATGGATTCCACAACTGGCATAGGCTTCTCAGGGTTAGCTCCAAACCCTTCAAAGTCTTTCTTAATTTCCATACTAATTCTCACCCTTTTTACCACAGGGTTGGCACTAGAAGCTTTCTTGGGGCCCATGGTGAGCTATTTTGCAGAAACAAGCACTAAAAACAGTGATAATATGGATAATATGGAATGTACCGAATGTATCCTTAGATGCGCGCGCACTGGCTGGCTTGTAAACACTGGCACACACGGGGCAGTTCAGGCCACACGTGGACATGTCTCGTACGAATCGTATCACATATCGGGTTTTGTAACGGGAACCGAGGCAAATTTTTTGCGATGTAATACATCAGATACCGGATTTATCGGATACCGATAGCATCGCGAACCGGGGGTCCACTGTATATTAAGGTAATTAATGAATGTACTATACAGTGGACCCTTGGATATCTGCCATTCCGAATATCGGCCAGTTTGGATTTCGGCCGCTTTTTTGGCCAAAATTCTATCCTTGTTTTTGGCTGTCATTTGTTTACAATTCTTGGCATGAATTATTCATTACTTCTCCTTTTGTTTATGATGCCATCTAAGGGTAGTTGTTAGAAATGACTAAACTCAGTGAACATGGTATGTCGATGTACAGTGGTACCCCAAGTTTTGTACAACTCCTAACTCGGACAGTTATGTAAGTGTATTATTGTAAGTGCTTTTGTAAGTGTATTTTTGGGAGTCTGAAATGGACTAGTCTAATTCACATTATTCCTTATGGGTACAAATTCGTTCGGTGATGGCACACGAACAGCCGTCTGTAACGAATTATGGCCGAAACTCTGGGTACCACTGTAATAATATGGCTGTATAGTGTAGCCCAGGGGGGGCTACATACATGTACCTACATTTACCAGCTACCTACACTGAATTCCTAGAAATAAATACTACTCACCTCTCACCCTATATGAAGACTACAAATATTTTAAAGTAAGTAATGAATGTACTGTGACAGTAAAAGACAAAGAAGGGAAGTAACCCTAGATAAGGCTTTGATACCTGAAGTTCTTATGGAGGGGGATTCCCAACTCCCTCTCCCCTCCTTGCCTTCAATATGCCAACAAGAGTCTTCAATAAAGGTTTGTAATGTTCATTTATCATTAAAATTTATGCTTTATATTTATTTCTCATTGTTTTGGTTATACTTTTGGGTGTCTGAAACTGATTAATTGGAGTTACATTATTTCTTTTGGAAAATATTGTTTTGATTTTTGGCCTTTTTGGATTTAGGCTGACCTGGAATGGATTATGGCTGATTACCAAGAGTCCACTTTATGTGGACCCTTGGTAATCGGCCATAATCCACTCTGGTGTGCATTAATTAAATTTGTTTACCGATGAGGTCTTAGGAATGGAACTCCGTCATTAAGTGAGGAGAGGCTGTAATGGGTGTATTGTGTGTGTATTATACTTTTTATTGTTTTTAATGCCTAGTTCTATTTCTGACTTAATATATGTTAGTGTAAACTTGTTACCTGGCATTTATATGCATTTATAAGTGGAAAAAATGGTGTTCTGCTTTCCGACGATGTCTACTTTCCGCCAATAGCCTGGAACCTAACCTGCCATATAAGTGGGGCCGTACTGTACATACAATTGTGTACATGCATGTGTAGTGTGAATTAAGTGTAAGTAACAGTAGCAAGATATACCTGACTGTGGAAATTATTTGTGTTACTAAGAGCATTCAAATATTTTCTTTTAACACACTGGCCATCTCCCACTGAGTTAGGGTGATCTGTAAAAGAAGAAACACTTTTACCATCACTCACTCCACTGTTTTGTCAGAGGCAGAATTGGCATTACAGCTCAGATGCCCCTCAAATCTGCAATGTCTCCTCCTCTCCTTCAGAGTGCAGGCACTGTTCTTCCCACCTCCAGGACTCAAGTCCAGCTAACCAGTTTCGTGAATCCTTAATAAATATTACCTTGTTCACACTCCAACAGCATGTCAGTCATAAAAATGCTTGCACTCACTCTTATTTAACATGCTACACATGCCTGTTGGATACCCAATCCCCTTGCATGCAGAACCTTCTTACCCCCTCCCTCCAACTTCCTCCTTCCACTACAGATTTATCCACCCTCCAAGTCATCTAATTTTTGCTCCATCCTCTCTAAATGTTCAAACCACCTCATCAGCCTCTACTCAGCCCTCTGGATAATACTCTTAGTAACCCTGCACCTTCATTGCCCTCAAATTAGACATCTCTGGTAATGGACAGTACTCCCGTTCATCCTCCAGACTTGGATGACCAAATGGTGGAGGAGTTTAGTTTCATCACAGTGAAGTTCTTGCCCCCTAATACCACTCCTCTCATCCAGCCCATGGACCAGCAGATCACTTCATGCTTCAACAAAACTCCGGAATACCAAACCTAACACAAAACCTCTACACCAAAGCAGTGTTTCAAAGGGGCTTTGAAGTGACTTCAGACACTGAATTGACTCTTATGAGAGTTCTTGAGGGATCACTTCAATATCCTCAATTGCATAAGCCTTATACATAAGGCTTGGCAAAGGGCAGTGACTTCCAGGACTTTGAACTCTGATTGGGAGATAATAATTTGGCCAGAATTTGTGTCAAGAGCAGGTTTTTTGGAAGGGTTTTAAGCTGACCTGTCGACCCCTACACCTGTTGTGGATGAATCTACTGTTGGCATTGGGAAAATTCAATGGGGTTGGTTGTAGATCATGATCCAGAGGGCAAAGAATGTGGAAGAATTGATGAAGGATTCAAGTGAAGAGCTAAAAACCCCCTGATGACGCTGCAAGGCTTCATCTGCAGCAGCAACAGTCCCAAGCTGAGGAATCACTGCTTCACAGGGGAAGAGGAAGAGAGATGGTAAGAAGGTGCCTTATTCAGAGATTAAGGAGATTTGTGGCAATGTGGAAGTAAGTAGGGTTAGCAAACATTTGTGGGAGAAACATCACCTAACAAGCTGTTGCAAGCTGTGTCGGCAAACCATATTCAATGAACATATGCCTTGAGTGGCAATTTTTTTTCCAGGTGTTTCTTCACACTTAGGCCATATCACTTTATTGAAACCAATCAAGGTAAATTCCCTTGTGACCATGCCTTAATGTTAGGGCTTCCACATCACACTACAATTTACTTTGGCAAAAACACTTGTGTTTCTTGAAAAATCATGGGATAGTCAGATGTGATACATTAAGTAAAAGGCTTCACTTTGAAATCTCCACTAGCATTTCCAACAGAACAAGAGAGTTAGACCTATTCCTTGTAGGTTCTGCTGTACCTGGCAGTTGCCTTGTACTCTGCATGATGAGGTCCATTTTGGTATTTTTCTTCCAAAAGAGGCATGTTTCATCACAGACCATCTTGAAACACTTGGTGATGGTGGAATCCATTCATTCTCTTGGACACTGATTCATGCCACAAAATTTTTCAGCTGCACACTTTGTTCAGGACACTTGCATCATTGCCATGCCTTTACCACTGTGTATCCCACTCCGCTTTCCTTATAATCCTCTCAGGGTCCAAGCCAAAAATCTGAAGTGGTGCTCAGTGTCCCAGAAATTTTGAAAAAAAAAAATTATTTTTTCTTTCAGATATTAAAGGCAGCATATTTTTGTGAAGGTAAAAGACAAAAAAAAAAAATTATGATCAGTACTTACCGAGATATACAGTGCCATAGAAGTTTGTCTAAAAATGATGTGTCTTGGTGGCGGCAACATCGAGTCGAATCTCCACATACGCGGCAATTACATTATTTTGCGGTTGTATAGTTTTTTCTTTTCTTTTCCAAATTTTTTTTCTTTCCTACTAACAACCATTTGGGGCCTGAGAGACCAATTCTGTATATAATGTATATATATAAACTCACCTGTATTGAAACAATAACGCATAAAAGTTATTATCATATATTGTTTACCATGTTGTTTATTACATAAACCATGCACAAATATTGTATTATACTAATGTTCTACTCAGATATTTAGCATCATTTACAATCACTGGAATGTTTTTGACTTTGCTACTACACTCCTTGGATGTGCTGAAGCATGTGGAAAATCCTGTGAAACAAGGCCCATGCACAGAGGCACCTTACATTACTCACACATAAATCCGATGTCTCTGCGTTCTTTGTTGCCAATCATTTTGTTTCGTGAACATACGATGCATCTCATTATGAGCACCAATTTCTTCCTTAGTGGAAGGACAGTTGTATTATGAAATGATCACATTCCCTCCTCAAACCGCCTTGGGTCATATCCTGAGTTAATTCGAGGGACCTTGTTGTTCTAATTAGCAGGTGTTCTTACCTGGTCCTTCATTATGAGTTGTCTGGACAACAGACAAACAAAAAATACCATACGGTGGTCTGTTTGCCTGTCTTTATTTGGTACAATATTATATGCATTGAGATCTGAAATGTCCAAGAGATGGAAGAATTAAGTTTCATGTACCATTGTTAACTTTACGAACACAGTCAACAACAACCAATATGCATGTCACATTTGTCCACCAAGCGCATGTTTTGTGTATAAACAATCACTGTCAATGGTTTTTCGTATACAGTTCATTAGTAACTCGATCATACATTGGCCACTGTCTTTGCTTCTTCATTCACGAGTGAATGCGTTGTCAACATTGTGACATCTCGTTTGTCATGCCACGGTAATCGCCATGATGTCATTGCAGTAAAACACCTCGCACGCCTTCACCTCAAGCACGATGCGTTAGAGCATGGGCATATGTTGCACGATTAGAACACACTGTTGCCACACACTCCTGTCTTGTTCCACTCTGCGTGAATCACTGAGTCCTAATGGGCTTGTGTACCAGGTTCAGTATTCATAATGTTTGCACCTTACAAAGATATAGGTGCCATCATGTTCTCACTTCGTCACCTGAGAGAGACACCAATAACATCTTGGTATCTTTCAATGTTTCTTACCCGTGTTTACAACAATATCCCAACAAAAGGACACTTTCACAATCACAGAAGCTACAAACAGTTTTTTACCAAAGATGTTTCCTCATTGCTCGGGTATATTATTGCCTTGAAATGACAGTCTACTTGAAACAAAATCAAAGACTTGTCAATTACCAACGTTTCTTGGATTGGATAAAAGTATATGCTGAACTTTTTGTTTGAGGATACATTCGAAAACATTTCTATCTTGTATTAACTCTGTCACTTCTGTAGGCCTGGTTTTGTCAGAGAAGTGCCCCAAAAATACGTTAGAGTAAGATAAACCTGTTCATGGTATGATTTCACTGAAGACGGGGTTGTAGATAAGTAGCCGTATTGTGGGAACCAGTATTGCTTTTATATTATGCTTTATATCACATGCACCCCCACCCCCAACACCCCCGGCCATAAGCATTATTGTTGCAAAAACGCAAATACATTTCCTGCAACAGTCGTCTCTTTCACCTGGGTAGTCTTGGACTGTGGTGGATATGATTGTTTTTATTTGCCATCGATGTACTCTAAAAATACATATTTACTTTCCCCTGTGACAAATGGTTTCCACTCAATGGCTAGTTCAACAGATAATTCAAGGAAATTCCGGTTCATATGAGCCGTGGTTTCCAATTGGGGACAAGTAGGTAGAATTTCCACTTGAGAGTCAGCGGAGTGTGAGGCTTGGGAACAGAAAAATTGGGATTTTGCTGCCACATCCCACAATACGTTGCTGAGTTGGGATTACTGGGAACATCATAGGCTGGTTGTGCGGGTGGTTGTGGTCTGTGGTGGGATGGTGGTCTGCAACGTCCCGCTTTGTCCATGAACTGACGCATCGGTCAGCAGCGTGGGTCCCAGCCTGGCTGGTGAGTTCAGCATGGCGGTGCCACTACCATCACCACTAACACCACCACTGATGCCTTGGTAGTTCCTTGCAAGAGTGTAGCCACATAATCCTCACTGTCACTCCCTAAAACTGGTGTAGGGCCATGGGATGTGTTACTCCGGGATGTACTCCGTCCCATGGCGCACAGCATGGGTACACTACCGAAGCGATGCAGCGGCGAACATACCGACGCTTCACTGGTGGAATATGATTACTCACTTTCACTACTCGACATGATCGTCGAGCGCAATAAAATCACAATCCACCAATCACTATCATCATCATTACTGAAGTCAGAGCCTGGCCACGCGAAAATAATAGTTTTCTTTGCTGTAAGAGGAACACGACCGTGAGCACGAGTGCCCACACCAGAGGTAGAAGGTAAGTTGAGGATCGTCAGGGTTTTTCTGCAATATGATCGATATCTGGTCATTCTTTTCGGTCACCTAATTATCAAACGCCATAGAATTCGTCTTCATTTCACTTCCATCAGTGGGTCAGTAAAACTATCAGATAGGAAGAGGAGAGTCCCAATTTTTCGGGGGATAAGTGAGAAGCTTTCTATGACTTGCGAAAGGCATGGTTGAAACAAGGGTAACTGAGCCCGGCGTTACCACAGGCTATGCGGCCGAAGCCTAGATTTTTTGTTTTATGGTGCTCACCCCAACCACGCAGACCCGTTCTTCTCACATGATAGGCCTATGAGCGCTTTCGCGCTAAATTTGACAGCGCCTAGGAATTGTGGGTGTAGATTACGGTCCTCTCTATCTCACTTGTGATTGTCCCCTTTGAGTGGACACTCAACGTGAAGCCGTAGGATCTACGGGGACGGGGACCCTGAAAGGGTTTAAATCTCTCAAAACAACCTTTGTTGGCCTTAAAATTCGCTTACATCAGCCCTCGTTCCAGGCATTTTTTTTAACGAGATCGGCATGCAACTGCCTTGCCTTTTCACAATTTATTGATGCATAACCCTATTCTCCTGCTAAACTGTTTCTGTTGATCCACACCAACAACAAATTTTCAACATCTTTGTTATTTGCGATCTCTTTTTTTTTTGGCATACACCCTTTGCAACAACAGTTTCCCTTTTGTTTTCCCTTTTTTCTTCACCACAATGGAAATGATCTTTGAATGAGGCTTCGCTACACCCTTTGCTGGGGTCATCATATGCACTCCATTTTCATATTTTGCATGTTTTCTTTCTGTAATTTTTTGTTTTTCTCACCTCTTCACCATGGGGCCAAAGCACTGGGATCTTTGTTTGGGCCCTGGGATTATTTAAACATTTTGCAGGAAAAAAGGAAGGGAAATATTTGAAATGTATCTTTGAACCCGGGGTGAGGCATTTTTCCCACGAAACAATGCACAACTACTCAAGTGGTGTGGGGGGGCCCCTTTGGTGCGTTCGTGCTGGGGGGGCTGGTTGGAAGCATTCCGTATGACCGACAAATGGGAGCCAAATACAAAGCATGAGGCTAATTTTGGACAAAAAAAGTGCTGAAAGTAAATTCACAAAGTGCGCGCTCATGAAGCCGGGGGTCCACTGTATCTCTCTCGCCTGCTTTCCCCACGAGTACAAGTCAAGTGCTTCCAAGTTTCCCCAATAGTTGAGGTGTGAAATAAAACTTATATATGCGTAAAGGTTCTCTGACACCTCAAATCTGCAATTTCCCTATTTGAACAGAGATTTTAATGTACAGCAAATTCCAGCCAGGTATATAGAAAGTGTAGGTATGTATCGTTCAGGTGAGGTATCTCTTTTTTTCTGGTGTAATACTCTATTTCTGGTGAGAATATCTATTTCTGGTGTAGATTTTTTTTTTTTACTGGGGGTTCTATTTCGCATTGCCAACTTAACACTTTTTAACTGATGAAAGTTTTGAATTTGATGGTTAATTTTTTTTGTGTTGTTTTTTTGTTCATGCCAGAGTTTTAATTTTTTTTTTTAAAATAAATTTTACCTTTTATGTTTTTTTTTGTTCTGTTTATTTTTTTGCTGAGAAATGCTGAGTGATCCACCAGGTTCAAGAATTTTCAGCTCTCTAAGTTTTTTTTCTAAGTCCCAGGTAGGGGGGAAAAACAACCCTTGGTGTGTGTTAGTGTGCCCACATTTTCAGTGGTTTGAAGTTGGGGAAAGGGATCTTTGGTTTATGCAAAGGGACCCCCAATTTGCCCACAAGTTTTTTCTTGTGATTTTTAAAAAATAACACGCTCTTGATTTAATGGCTTCTGACGTATCTGCGCATAAGTTCTTTTTTCTTTAAAAGAATTTTAATTTTTTTTTATAAACAAAACGAACATACATAATTTATGAATTTTCTGTTTTTTCGTATAAAATTCAGGTTATTGCTTTTTTTTATTCATGTTGGGGCACTTGAGGTGGTTTAAAATTTAAATATCTTAACTATATACTAGATTTTATTTCCATACCTAATTTAGAGGGTTACAGTCCTTTTGGCCTCATCCTATCCTGGTAAGGAAAAACTTATTCTTAAATGATTTTTTAAAAATTTTGTTTTTACCCTTTCTGTAACATATTACATTTTTTAGGGACCCCCTATGCTTATAAACGTCCCCGCCACAGTTGCCACATGTGTCAGATGCATGGGCCAAATCAACACTAAATGCAAGTGCTTTGTTATCTTTTTTCCTTCAAACATAATATTATTTAAATTTCTATGTTTATTTCGAAATGGGGAAGAATGGTATAACTAAGGCATCTGTGGCAAAAAAAGATGCTGCTCCTCGGGAAATTAGTTTTTACTATCCTCTTCAGGGTAGTGTGGCCAGAGTGCTGTAGACAAATTAGCACTTAGTACAGAGTGAGGGGACATTTCTGAATACATTCCTCGTTGGTAAATGGATCCCGAATGTAATATTTTTTGATTTGCGGTTCAGGGGATCAATCAATCTTTGTTTAATTCTTTCATCTGTCCATTTCATCTCTTTTTTTTTAAAAGTTTAAAATTTTTCCCACATCCCCAAATTTTTTTTACAGTGAGTCCTTAATTAATGGGGCAAAAAAGGGTTAAAGGGGGGTGTAATTATACCCATTAGCCCAACTTTCTTCCAGTTGTTGTTTATATCTTACCCTAACTGCCTCCTCATTTAATTTATAAACCTTCACCTCTCTCTTATTTTCTGATTCCATTCTCCTTGTATCCCATCTATCTTTTACTCTCACTGTAGCTACAACTAAAAAATGATTTGATATATCTGTGGCCCCTTTATAAACATGTACATTCTGAAGTCTATCCATCAGTCTTTTATCTACTAATACATAGTCCAGCAAACTATTGTCATTATGTCCTATGTCATATCTTGTTTACTTATTTATCCTTTTTTTTCTTTATATTTGTTTTATCCCAACTAGGCAGGGTGACCTAAAAAAGAAAAACTAAAGTCTTTCTTTTTAAATTTAATACTTTATATGGGTGAAGGGGTAACTGGCCTATTGTTCCCGGCATTTTAGTCACCTCTTACTTCATGAATGGCTTTTGGAGGAAGAATTCTTTTCCACTTTCCCTTGGAGTTCTTAACCCTTTCACGGTTTCCGACATACTAGTACGGCTTAAGCACCAGGGTTATTGACGTACTAGTACGCGTAAATTTTAGCACCTTCAGATCAAGCGGGAAAAGGCTGGTAAGCCTAGATGTAAGAGAATGGGTGTGTGTGGTCGGTGTGCGCGGTAGAAGAAAAAATCTGGGACCCAGTGGTGCATTGCGGGAATGCCATTTTAGTACATGTACCTTGGATTAAATCTGGAGTATCTGAGAGAGTTTGAGCAAAGGAAGGGGTAGCAGTAATGTTGAAGGATCAGTTATGGAAGGAGAAAAGAGAATATGAATGTGTAAATTCAAGAATTATGTGGATTAAAGTAAAGGTTGGATGCGAAAAGTGGGTCATAATAAGCGTGTATGCACCTGGAGAAGAGAGGAATGTAGAGGAGAGAGAGAGAGATTTTGGGAGATGTTAAGTGAATGTATAGGAGCCTTTGAACCAAGTGAGAGAGTAATTGTGGTAGGGGACCTGAATGCTAAAGTAGGAGAAACTTTTAGAGAGGGTGTGGTAGGTAAGTTTGGGGTGCCAGGTGTAAATGATAATGGGAGCCCTTTGATTGAACTTTGTATAGAAAGGGGTTTAGTTATAGGTAATACATATTTTAAGAAAAAGAGGATAAATAAGTATACAAGATATGATGTAGGGCGAAATGACAGTAGTTTGTTGGATTATGTATTGGTAGATAAAAGACTGTTGAGTAGACTTCAGGATGTACATGTTTATAGAGGGGCCACAGATATATCAGATCACTTTCTAGTTGTAGCTACACTGAGAGTAAAAGGTAGATGGGATACAAGGAGAATAGAAGCATCAGGGAAGAGAGAGGTGAAGTTTTATACACTAAAAGAGGAGGCAGTTAGGGTAAGATATAAACAGCTATTGGAGGATAGATGGGCTAATGAGAGCATAGGCAATGGGGTCGAAGAGGTATGGGGTAGGTTTAAAAATGTAGTGTTAGAGTGTTCAGCAGAAGTTTGTGGTTACAGGAAAGTGGGTGTGGGAGGGAAGAGGAGCGATTGGTGGAATGATGATGTAAAGAGAGCAGTAAGGGAGAAAAAGTTAGCATATGAGAGGTTTTTACAAAGTAGAAGTGATGCAAGGAGGGAAGAGTATATGGAGAAAAAGAGAGAGGTTAAGAGAGTAGTGAAGCAATGTAAGAAGAGAGCAAATGAGAGAGTGGGTGAGATGTTATCAACAAATTTTGTTGAAAATAAGAAAAAGAGATTAACAAGTTAAGGAAACCTAGAGAACAAATGGATTTGTCAGTTAAAAATAGGAGAGGAGAGTTATTAAATATAGAGTTAGAGGTATTGGGAAGATGGAGGGAATATTTTGAGGAATTGTTAAATGTTGATGAAGATAGGGAAGCTGTGATTTCGTGTATAGGGCAAGGAGGAATAACATCTTGTAGGAGTGAGGAAGAGCCAGTTGTGAGTGTGGGGGAAGTTCGTGAGGCAGTAGGTAAAATGAAAGGGGGTAAGGCAGCTGGGATTGATGGGATAAAGATAGAAATGTTAAAAGCAGGTGGGGATATAGTTTTGGAGTGGTTGGTGCAATTATTTAATAAATGTATGGAAGAGGGTAAGGTACCTAGGGATTGGCAGAGAGCATGCATAGTTCCTTTGTATACAGGCAAAGGGGACAAAAGAGAGTGCAAAAATTATAGGGGGATAAGTCTGTTGAGTATACCTGGTAAAGTGTATGGTAGAGTTATTATTGAAAGAATTAAGAGTAAGACGGAGAATAGGATAGCAGATGAACAAGGAGGCTTTAGGAAAGGTAGGGGGTGTGTGGACCAGGTGTTTACAGTGAAACATATAAGTGAACAGTATTTAGATAAGGCTAAAGAGGTCTTTGTGGCATTTATGGATTTGGAAAAGGCATATGACAGGGTGGATAGGGGGGCAATGTGGCAGATGTTGCAGGTGTATGGTGTAGGAGGTAGGTTACTGAAAGCAGTGAAGAGCTTTTACGAGGATAGTGAGGCTCAAGTTAGAGTATGTAGGAAAGAGGGAAATTATTTCCCAGTAAAAGTAGGCCTTAGACAAGGATGTGTGATGTCACCGTGGTTGTTTAATATATTTATAGATGGGGTTGTAAGAGAAGTAGATGCGAGGGTCTTGGCAAGAGGCGTGGAGTTAAAAGATAAAGAATCACACATAAAGTGGGAGTTGTCACAGTTGCTCTTTGCTGATGACATTGTGCTCTTGGGAGATTCTGAAGAGAAGTTGCAGAGATTGGTGGATGAATTTGGTAGGGTGTGCAAAAGAAGAAAATTAAAAGTGAATACAGGAAAGAGTAAGGTTATGAGGATAACAAAAAGATTTGGTGATGAAAGATTGGATATCAGATTGGAGGGAGAGAGTATGGAGGAGGTGAATGTATTCAGATATTTGGGAGTGGACGTGTCAGCGGATGGGTCTATGAAAGATGAGGTGAATCATAGAATTGATGAGGGGAAAAGGGTGAGTGGTGCACTTAGGAGTCTGTGGAGACAAAGAACTTTGTCCTTGGAGGCAAAGAGGGGAATGTATGAGAGTATAGTTTTACCAGCGCTCTTATATGGGTGTGAAGCATGGGTGATGAATGTTGCAGTGAGGAGAAGGCTGGAGGAAGTGGAGATGTCATGTCTGAGGGCAATGTGTGGTGTGAATATAATGCAGAGAATTCGTAGTTTGGAAGTTAGGAGGAGGTGCGGGTTTACCAAAACTGTTGTCCAGAGGGCTGAGGAAGGGTTGTTGAGGTGGTTCGGACATGTAGAGAGAATGGAGCGAAACAGAGTGACTTCAAGAGTGTATCAGTCTGTAGTGGAAGAAAGGCGAGGTAGGGGTCGGCCTAGGAAAGGTTGGAGGGAGGGGGTAAAGGAGGTTTTGTGTGCGAGGGGCTTGGACTTCCAGCAGGCATGCGTGAGCGTGTTTGATAGGAGTGAATGGAGACAAATGGTTTTTAATACTTGACATGCTGTTGGAGTGTGAGCAAAGTAACATTTATGAAGGGATTCAGGGAAACCGGAAGGCCGGACTTGAGTCCTGGAGATGGGAAGTACAGTGCCTGCACTCTGAAGGAGGGGTGTTAATGTTGCAGTTTAAAAACTGTAGTGTAAAGCACCCTTCTGGCAAGACAGTGATTGAGTGAATGACGGTGAAAGTTTTTCGTTTTCGGGCCACCCTGCCTTGGTGGGAATTGGCCAGTGTGATAATAATAATAAAAAAAAAAAACCTTGTTCACCATTCCTCGTGGTAAAAAACTCCTCACTCCTCGGCGAACCGGGACACTTTTGTTCCCCAGTGACAATTCTAATACAGATGGAAGTGCCAGTGAAGATGAGTTTCAAGGTTTTGATGAGGTTGTGACCAAAACTAATGACCATAATATGTACTGGTAATAGTGAGGAAACCCAGACAATGCACAGCCTTCCACCTCTGCTGCTGGGCCGTCTTGTTCACATTCAGTTGTACCAGAACGAAAGAGGAAACTCCTATTTTCCCATATCCCGGACTCAGATGTGAGCATTGGTGATGATAGTGATAGTGAATATGAACTACAAGCTCTTGAAAACAGTTCCAGTAATGATAGTGAAGTGGAATATTCTCCAGTGAAGCGTCAGTATATACGATGGTATATGCGCTCTGGTAGTGTGCCATATGCTATTCCAAGGGGAAGGAGTACATCTCGGAGTACATCCCGTGGCTGTACAACAGGAACAGATAGTGAAAATGAAGATGATAGTGTTGCAATTGGGATGGAAAATGTGCATGGTGGTGGTAGTGGTAGTGCCAGCCATAAGGCAGCAGCAGTGGGCCATGCTGCCGCCCACGCCGCTGCCTCAGCTGATCTACAACAAAGGCCACCATCCCCCAACCACCCACCACACCAGCCTCCACAACCACAACAACTACAAACTCCACTACCACAACCACCTGTCAATATCCAGTTCCCACCAGCAGACTGCACCTGGGATTGGCAGGAAGCTGACAGTTTTGTTCCCAATCCCCATCAGTTTGATGAAAGTCGAAGTGGAATATGGCCATCTTGTACACTTGGGAACAATGGCACTGAACTGGAATGTTTCGAGTTATTCTTTGATGAACCCCTGATGGAGCTTATTGTCAGGAAAAGCAATACATACTTCGATTACACAATGGCAAACACAATACTTTCACCAAAGTCACGTTTACACCAGTGGAAGGAGACAACTGTGGCTGAGATGTATCTTTTCTTTGCCACAATAATGCTTATGCCACATGTGTATAAGCACAGTGTCAAATCATACTGGTCAACAGACCGCCTGATTGCAACCCCAGGATTCAGTGATATAATGTGAGTGAATTGATTTGTGCTACTATTATGTATGCTACACTTCTTAGACAAAACCAGGCCTGACAGAAACGACAAGTTATATAAGATTAGGAATGTGTTTGTGTATCTGAAAGAGAAATTCAGTATGTATTTTTATCATTTCAGGAAGCTTGTTATTGATGAGTCTTTCATTCTGTTCGAAGGAAGACTTTCATTCAAGCAGTATATACCAAGCAAGAGGAAACGCGTTGGTATAAAGTTATTTGTGCTTTGTGACTGCTACAGTGGTCTTGTATTGGATATTATTGTGTACATTAGAAGTTATACATTGCAAAATACCAGAAAGTTATTGGGCATCTCTGGTGATGTGGTTAGAACAATGATGGAACCATATCTTGGTAAGGGGCATATATTGTATACTGATAACTGGTACACAAGCCCCTCACTCAGTGATTTTTTGCGAGTGAACATGACAGATGTGTGGCACAGTGCGTGCAAATCGTAAGCATGTGCCCAGGTTTGACGCTGGCACTCATAGAGGTGAGGTGCATGCATTTGCTGCCAATGACATCATGGCATTTCGGTGGCATGACAAACAAGATGTCACACTGTTGTCATCAGTTCACCCTAACGAAATTACAAACACTGGCAGGCAGAATAGAGAGACCAATGAACCCATTCTAAAACCTGCAGCTGTGATTGATTACACCTTCAATATGCATTCAATGGACAAATGTGACATACAGATTGGGTTTGTTGATTGTGTTTGCAAGAGTTATAAGTGTTACATAAAACTTTTTCCATCTTCTCGACATTTCCATGCTCAATGCTTATAATATGTATAAGATGAGGACCAGAAACAAACCACCTTACGACGAATTTTGTTTGTCTGTCATCAGACAAATAGTATTCAAGTACCAAGGAACAACACCTTCAATAGAGAGCTGCCCACTAAATTATCAACAGCTACCTTCTCGTCTGAAGCATAGTGATCACTTCCTAATACAACTGCCTGCTACTGCTTTCAAGAAAAAGGCTCAGAAAAGGTGTTACGTCTGTGCATATACAAAAAAACGCCCCTAACAACGCAGAGCACTCGTTTTATGTGTGAGAAGTGTAAAACATCACTGTGCATGACACCAAGTTTCAAAGAGTTCCACAGGCTGCAGAACTTCTAGAAACATGTCCTGTGACTGTATATGTGTGTATAAATTATAGAAAAATAGTAATAAACAACATTTTATATCGTTTGTTTGTGTAAAGTTTTATAAACAATGTAGTGACAACAGTGTTTGTGCAGTTATTGTGTAGTAAATAAAGAGAAAAAAATTACAAAATAGTGCTCATATTGGTCTCACAGGCCATAAAAGTTACTTAAAAAAAAAATTAAAAAATAATAGAAAAAGTAGAAAAAAAGTAAATAAGAAAATACCAGGTGACCGGCAGTCTGCGATGATGCCACATGTGGCTTATTTTCTGTCAACTTCACTCCTCCATATCTCGGTAAGTATTGATGGCAAAAAAATTTTTTGTAGCCTATAATGTTTAGAAAAAAAAACTATCTTTTTATAAGAAAAAATAAGTTTTTTTTTTTAAATATCTCGACCCTGAGAACGAGTCTGGGAGCGACCCTGAGAACGAGTCTGGGAGCGGGCCATGTCAACCCTGAAAGGGTTAAAATATGTATTACCTATTACCAAACCCCTTTCTATACAAAGCTCAGTAAAAGGCCCCTATCAATTATCATATAGACCTGGTACCTGAAACTTACTACACCCTTTCTGTTTCTCCCACTTTACCATTTAGGTCCCCTACCACAATTACTCTCTCACTTGGTTCAAAAGTTCCTGAGCACTCGCTTAACATCTCCCAAAATCTCTCTGTCTCTCCTCTACACTCCTCTCTTCTCCAGGTGCATACACACTCGTTATGTCTCACTTTTGCATCCGACCCTTATTTTAATCCACATAATCCATGAATTTGTTCATTTATTTTCCCTCTTTTCCTGCCATAACTGATTCTTGAACATTATTGCTACCCCTTCCTTAGCTCTCTCTCTCTCAGATACTCCTGACTCAATCCCATTTATTTCTCCTCACTAAAACTTCCTTACCCCCATCAGCTTTGTTTTGCTTAGAGCTAGGACATCTAACTTCTTCATTCATGACATTGGCAATCATCTCTTTCTTATCTGCACTACATCCATGCACATTCAGACCTATCAGCTTTATGAAGTTTTCTCCTTTTCTTCTTTCTTTCAACAAACTGGCCATATACCACAGAGGCAGGGTGGCCCAAAAAGAAGAAAAAAAGTTTCTTGTTTTAAATTTAGTAATTTATACAGAAGGGGTTACTAGTCCCTTGTTCCCAGCATTTTAGTCACCTTTTACGGCACGCATGGCTTACAGAGGAAGAATTCTATTCCACTTTTCCATGGAGATGAAAGGAAATAAAAAGAACAAGAACTGTTTAGAAAAATAGAAGAAAATTCAGATCGGTGTGTGTACATATACGTGTACATGTATATGTGGTGTGTCTAAGTAGAAATAGCAGGATGTCTGTGTTTTCTTGTGTGTTTGAGACAAAAAAAAGAGACACCAGCAATGCTGCCATTGTGTAAACTGTTAAAGGTTTCCATTTCACATGCATTTGGCAGGAAGGTAGTACCTCCCTGGGTGGTTGCTCTCTACCAACCTACTCCCTGGGTATTATTATTATTATTTTTATTAGTCTTAAGCCTGCCTGAAATGCTTTGCAAATACATGGGCTTTACCATGTAGCAAAAACTGTAAACTTTCCTCTGTAACCCTAATGTATTTTCTTCTTCTTTCAACAAACCTGCCATATCCCACCGAAGCAGGGTGGCCCAAAAAGAAAAACGAAAGTTTCTCTTTTTTAACTTTAGTAATGTATACAGGTAAAGAGGCCACTAGCCCCTTGTTCCCGGCATTTTAGTCATCTCTGATGAGACGCATGTCTTACGGAGGAAGAATTCTGTTCCACTTCCCCATGAAGTTAAGAGGAAATAAACAAGAACAAGAACTAGTAGGAAAATAGAAAAACCAAAGGGGTGTGTGTATATATATGCTTGTACATGCAAGTGTACTGTAACCTAAGTGTAAGTAGAAGTAGCAAGACTTATCTGGAACCTTGTATGTTTCTTTCTTTCTTTCAACAAACCGGCCGTATCCCACCAAGGCAGGGTGGCCCAAAAAGAAAAATGAAACCATACCCCCGGCCGGGATTGAACCCGCGGTCATAGAGTCTCAAAACTCCAGCCCGTCGCGTTAGCCACTAGACCAGCTAGCCACAATAAGATTCATCCAACTAGGTATGGTTTGTTTGCAATCCTGTCATTACGATTTCTTGAGTCAGAAAAATGAAAGTTTTTCTTTTTAAATTTAGTAATTTGTACAGGAGAAAGGGTTACTAGCCCCTTGCTTCCGACATTTTAGTCGCCTCTTACAACACGCATGGCTTATGGAGGAAGAATTCTGTTCCACTTCCCCATGGAGATAAGAGGAAATAAACAAGAGCAAGCACTAGAAAGTAAATAGAAAAAAACCCAGATGGCGGTGTATATATATGCTTGTATACATATATGTGTAGTGTGACCTAAATGTAAGAAGTAGCAAGACGTACCTGAAATCTTGCATGTTTATGAGACAGAAAAAAGACACCAGCAATCCTACCATCATGTAAAATAATTACAGGCTTCTGTTTTACACTCACTTGGCAGGACAGTAGTACCTCCCTGGGCAGTTGCTGTCTACCTACCTACTTCTTGGGTATTATTATTATTACAGGTACAACTTTGATTTTCTGGACATTGGGCATTACGGGGAAGGTAGGCAGATGAATTTATGGTTTCCTAATACACAGAACACAAAAAGTAGTAGTGAGCAGGGCAAGATCCAGCATCAGCGAGGTCAAAAGCTCAGTGCCCCAAGGCACTGTTCTGGCACCTCTGCTGTTCCTCATCCTCATGGCAGACATAGACAAAAACACCCGGCACACTTTTCTATCATCATTTGCAGATGACACTAAAATAAGCATGAAAGTCAGTATGGTAGAGGACACCGAAAAAGTACAGGAAGACATAAACAGGGCTTTTCAGTGGGCAGTGGAAAACAACATGACGTTCAATGGTGATAAGTTCCAACTGCTTAGGTATGGAAAGAATGAAGAACTCAAAAGGAGCACTATATGCAAAACTCAAGAGGGTCACCAAATAGAACGTAAGGAACACATAAAAGACCTAGGAATAACTATGTCAGCAGACCTTTCTTTTAACCCCTTCAGGGTCCAAGGGCCAAATCTGAAATGGTGCCCCAGTGTCCAAGAATTTTCAAAAAAAAAAAAAAAAATATTTTTTCTTATGAAATGGTAGAGAATCTTTTTGTGAAGATAATAAAACAAAAAGTACGAAATTTGATGGAAAATTGACGAAATTATGCTCTCGCGAATTTTGATGTGTCAGCGATATTTACAAATCGGCGATTTTGCCGACTTTGACTCCCATTTTAGGCCAATTACATTAATTCAGTCAACCAAATTCTTAACTGTTTCATTAGTATTACTTCTATTCTATCGATTGAGCACAAGAAATCGCCAAGTCAACTATTTCAACTACAAATTAAAGTGATCGGAAATTGTTAATTTGGCCAATTTAACACAAAGTTCAAAATATTTCAATTTCAAAATAGGGTCCATAATAAACAATGTAGGTATTCCTGGAACTAAAATAACATTTCCTCTGTTCATTAGTTATGTTTTGAGGCTTTACAAATAAATTCCATTTTGATTTTTTATTCACATAATGAATTTTTATTCAAACCAAAAAATAGAAGATTTACGGTTATGCAATACTGTAATAATTGTATAAATATCATCACCATATTTGTGAATGCTATTAGAACCCACCAGCTGGCGTGTATTAGACGTGTGAGGTCGTTTGTTTATCTTGAATATCGGCAAAATTTAACATTTTCTGCTACTTGAGCTCAGTTTTCAAGCCATTTCCAGTGCTAAAACCAATCAAAATCATCTCTATTTCTGTAATATGTCTTCCATTCTATCAAATGAGACCAAGAAATGCAAATACAAACTATAAAAAACATACGAAAAAACACTGCAAAGTCGCTGTTTTAATCGAAAAATCATGATTTCATTTTTTTTCTCTCATTATACACAGTGTGCTGCAGGATCTGTTTTATGTGGTGCACACATACCACATAGATGTATTCTCTCATATCTAGGCCCAAATGTACCACTCACAGTTTATCAGAGTGAGCTGAGCTCATGACGTAGATCTACGGTTTGGACCCTGAACGTAAAGCCGTAGATCTACGGGACGGACCCTGAAAGTGTTAAAGACCATAACAAGACAAAGATCACAACAGCCAGGAAGATGACTGGGTGGGTATTGAGAACTTTCAAAACAAGGGAAACAATGCCGATGATGACTCTCTTCAAATCACTAGTGCTCCCTCACTTAGAATATTGCTCAGTGCTGACGGCCCCATTCAGGGCAGGAGAAATATCGGAGCTGGAACAAATACAGAGATCGTTTATGGCTCACATTGTGCCAGTAAAGCACCTAAACTACTGGGAACGCCTGCAAGTCTTGAACATGTACTCATTGGAGCGGAGAGAGAGGTACATGATAATATATACCTGGAAGGTACTCGAGGGCTTGGTCATAAATCTGCGCACTGCCATAACAACATACTGGAGTGAGAGATATGGGAGGAAGTGTAAAATAAACCCAGTGAGGAGCAGGGGTGCAGTGGGGACAATAAGGGAACACTGTATCAACTCCCTCCATGCCAGAATCAAGGAGGCCACACAAGCTTGCTGCACACTAACATCGTCCAAGATCTACCAACAATACAAACCAACTAGGGAAATCAAGGACAGAATGAACAGGTACCAATCAGAATGCAGCAGACACTTCCTAACAGGGCAACCCTCCTGGGAAGTCCTACAAAGATTGAGAAGAGAGCTAATCGCCCTAACAACCCAACATAAAAGAGATCTTTGGGATTATCTGGTGCGCCAAGCTAACTAGTATAAACGCCACCCAGGCCAATTCTGGAGCAAGATCCGCAGACTACTAGGGGCCAACCACACCCCCACCCAACACCTCACTCACTCCTTCACCGACGAAGACGGCAAGGTAGTGACTACCCTACTTGATGACCCACTGGACCAAGCCAAGCTGATGGGTGAAGTATGGGAGAACATTCTCTCACACAATGACAGCAGAAGATTTAGCAACATCCACTACCAGTGGGTCAACCAATGGCGGGACGAGAACCTAGAAGACTTTCATCCCATACCAGCTATTGACACAACTACTCTTGAAGACGAACATCCCCTCACCAGACCAATCACGCTCAGAGAAGTGTCCCAAGTCATAGGGCGACTGAGGAGCACAGCTCCTAGCCCATCAGGCATAAGGGCTTAACAACTAAAGTACCTCCCTCGTAACTGCAAGATGTCTCTGGTGAATATCTACAATGCCATCTTGGCAGAACTATAGACCCATCTCCCTACCTGAAGTCACGGGCAAAGTCTTTGAAAGAATAATCTCCAACAGACTCAACTACTACATGGAGTTCAACCACCTATTCTCTGAAAGGCAGTTCAGCTTCAGATCCCGTCGCAGCACTCAGCATGCCATAAACATCATCTTTGATGCCGTGGCCAGCCTGAAGAAGCAAGGGAACCTGGCCCTTATCACCACCAGAGACGTGCACAAGGCCTTCGACAGCCTCTGGCACGACGGCCTCATTTACAAAATTGTAGACCTCCCTGATCACAACTGGATCTTTCTCAGGCTCATCTACAACTTCTTAAGAAGAAGAAGAATCATCCCCACCTTCCATGGAGCGGAATCAACCTCCTTCACACCTACAGCAGGGGTACCCCAAGGCTCTTACCTAAGCCCCATCCTCTTCAACATATATGTCAATGACCTCCCCCAACCTGAACATACCGACACCATCATCACCCAATTCACAGATGATGTCATCCATGTTGTCTCCTCTGCCCCTACAGCTGGTGCAAACAAGCATAGGAGAGCAATTGAGAAAATGAATGATGGGAGAAGAAATGGAGAATCACAACCAACCCAGACAAAGTCCTCATCAGCACCATCGGGTGCTTACCATCAACCATAGAAGACAAAGGGGGCATTTCCATCAGAGGCACCCGAATTGCTATTAGGAACCAAAACAAGATCCTAGGATACGAGATTGGCAGATTACTCAACTCTACAATCCACATAACCAAAAACGTAAACCTAGCGAAAGCCCGCCTTGGCCAACTTTATCGATTCAAAGCAGCTCCTCCCCACATCAAACTACACCTGTACAAGATGATGATCAGACCTTTGCTGGAATACCCCCTGTGTACCCATGTTGCTCACAACCAAAACCAACATGCTAAAACTCCAAAGAGTCCAAAACAAAGCCCTCCGCTTCATCACGAACACCAGACTCAGAGACAGAATCAGGTCAGAGGACCTACACGTACAACAGAGAATCCCCGCAATCAATGTCCGGCTAGACAAACTTACTAAGAGACAACTATATGACATGCAGGAACTCTATGTGCCTGACAGAGAGAACCCCCCCCCAACCAGTGAACACGACCGACTATACCATCACCACCCCTCCCCACAGATCCCAAAGAATGACCCTCCAACAAAGAGTTTGACGCTTCATCCACAAGGAGAACTTCCCTCGACCGAAAATCTTAAGCAACCTCCCCGCAGGAGATGAATGGATATCACCAGAACCATTCTACGTCCAGTAACACGGACTAATGCTCTTCGTCTCTGGGTGATCCACCTCTATCAACCTACACCGCACAACTAACCTTGTTGCACCTACAACTACCCTCTAGCTGGACACCACCTCAGTCACTGCCTTGCCGGCCAACTCCAGGTGAGCTACCATCCTCCATCCAATGCCCGGCAACCTCCGCCTGCTGCTGCGCCCTTTTGACCAACCTCTTGGGGAAGAAAAAAACAAAAAACGATTGTACACAGTATGCATTCTTCCAACTCAGTGACGCACTGGTATATCAACAATATAGCAGTGCGCAATTGATGGGCAGAAGGCATACCCCACTCACAAAACCAACCTCTTTAATAAATAACTCAATATGCTCACACGCATATTCAAATTACACCAAAGTGGATAGGCCACTTCCCTTTTATAACCCCACCTACCCCTCCTCCCTCCCCAACCTTTCCTACATTACATCCTTACCCATCCTTCTTCCTCCCTCCCATCTTACCAAAGCTCTGGTCAGAACCATCGAACCATCATCAGCATCCGGGGTCCCAGACTTTTCAACATCTTACCAGAAGATATCAGAAACACTGCTGGAACAAGTGTTGAAGCCTTCAAGAGGAAACTAGACAAGTATCTTCACCAGGTGCCAGATCAACCAGGCTGTGATGGATATGTGGGGCAGCGGGCCTCCAGCAGCAACAGCCTGGTTGACCAGGCGGGCACCAGACGAGCCTGGCCCATGGCCGGGCTCAGAGTAAATATACTCTCGAAATTCTTCAAAGGTATATCAAAGGTACTCGTGGTCTGGAACCATGCAGATTTGCAGCAGTGTATTTACCACCAAACTGTATGTCACTTATCCAACCCCAAGACCAAGGAATACTGCCCTCTCTAAAGGTGGAAAAATCAGTAATCCAGAAAGGCTTTGGAAACAAAGGTCTGGAAAATCGATGTTGTACATCTTTCTTCTTTCAACAAACCGGCCGTATCCCACCGAGGCAGGGTGCCCCCCCCCCCCAAAAAAAAAGTTTCTCTTTTTAAATTTAGTAATTTATATAGAAGGGGTTACTAGCCCCTTGCTCCCGGCATTTTAGTCACCTCTTACAACACGCATGGCTTATGGAGGAAGAATTCTGTTCCACTTCCCCATGGAGATAAGAGGAAATAAACAAGAACAAGAACTAGAAAGAAAATAGCAGAAAACCCAGAGGGGTGTGTGTGTATATATATATGCTTGTACATGCATGTGTAGTGTGACCTAAGTGTAAGTAGAAGTAGCAAGACGTACCTGAAATCTTGCATGTTTATGAGACAGAAAAAAAGACACCAACAATCCTACCATCATGTAAAATAATTACAGGCTTCTGTTTTACATTCACTTGGCAGGACAGTAGTACCTCCCTGGGCAGTTGCTGTCTACTTACCAACTACTTGAGTATTATTATTATTATTACAGGTACAACATTGATTTTCTGGACACTGGTGGTCTGGAACCATGCAGATTTGCGACAGTGTATTTACCACCAAACTGTATGTCACTTATGCAACCCCAAGACCAAGGAATACTGCCCTCTCTAAAGGTGGAAAAATCAGTAATCCAGAAAGGCCTTGAAAACAGAGGTCTGGAAAATTGATGTTGTACATGTATTATTGTTATTAGTCTTAAATGTGCCTGATATGCTTTGTAAATACTGTAAACTTTCCTCTGTGACCCTAATGTATTTTCTCAACAAAATAAAATTATTTTAGCTCTTAATTTCTGTAAGTACTGTATAATCTAAAATATTTCTCAAATTCTAAATCCCAAGTATTAGAGCACTCAGAAAGTTTGTTCTAACTTTCTGTTACTGTAATAAACAATGATCTTTTATTTTCTAAACAGACAAATGTTGTGTTGACTTATCTACATAACAGAAGTGTCTTGTGGCAGTATACAGTAGTATTATGACTGGTAACCAGAGACTGTAGCACTACCATCAATTTTATACAGTTTCTTGTTTGCTTAAACTGTCAGTTTTACTGAAGGCTCTATAATTGCCATCAGTAGATGGCTCTGCTACTGTCAGTTAAAGTTGACATTTCTTCCTTTAGACAATTTTGAAAGCAACCTACTACATTTATTTTTTGCTTGTGTTGCTGATTTTCTGTGTAGTCCATTTAAAGTTTTATGAATAAAAACATAAATGACATGCTATCAGATTTTCTCCATCATCTTTTTTTTTTTTTGTCCTGCATCTCAACATTTTCATACTTTTTTTTTTTAACACACTGACCATCTCTCACCAAGGTAGGATGACCAGAAATTAAAAAAAAAAAAAATGCTTTCACCATCATTCACTCCACTGTCTTTCCAGAGATGTGCTGATACTACAGTTCAGATTCTCCTCCAAACTGTAAATATCCCCACCCTTCCTTCAGAGTGCAGGCACTATACTTCCTGCCTAAGGACTCAAATCTAGCTAATTGGTTTCCCTTAATCCCTTCACAGGTTGCTACCTTCAACAGCTCGTCAAGTCCTAAAAACCATTTGCCTCCACTCCTATTTAACTCATTTACATATGCCTGCTGGATGTCTAATCCCCTTTCATACAAAACCTCCTTTACCCCTCCCTCCAACCTTTCCTTGGATGACCCCTACCTTGCCTTCCCTCTGCTACAGATTTATGCACCCTACAAGTCACCCTCTTTTTCTCCATCCTCTCTAAATGTCCAAACCCTGTCCAGCCCTCTGGATAATACTTTTAGCAATTTTGTACCATCTCCTAATCTCCGAGCTACGAATTCTCTGCATAATAGTTACATCACACTTGCCCTGAGACACGACATCTCTGCTGCCTCCACCTTCCTTCTCACCGCAACATTCACAACCCGTGCTTCACGCCCTTATAAGTGTGTTTGTATCACTATACTCTCATACATTCCCCTTTTTGTCTCCATGAGTAACATTGTTATCACCACAGATGCCTTATTACACCACCCACCTTAATCCCTTCATCAGTTCTATGATTCACCTCATCTTTCAAACATACTCTCTGTAATGAGAAAAAATGACATCTTGCTTTGTTTTTTAAAAGGTCTTTTCTCTCATCATTAATATATTGAATGAAAACTGTACCAGAATGCTTTGAACTGAAATTCTCTCTAATTAAAAAATAAAGATCTTGTAGTTGAGGATGCAAGTGTGGATTTGTAAGTGTGACCAACCTGAGACTCATTGACTTAAACTTAATGAAATTGCTTACTTAGTTTATCCTCATGTTGCTACTACTGACACCCATGGCTGCCATGTACTCCTTTGTTACTTAAACATTGTAGTCAAGCCCAAGTCCAAACCCAAAGTCAAGTCAAAGTCAAGTCAAAGATTTATTTCCACATGATACGATGTTTGTACAGAGATGGATGACATTTGGTTGTGCATGCAGAAAGCCCATGATTATGCAGAGCATTTTGGGCAAACCTAAGCCTAACTTAAGACTACAATGGCAATAATTATTATTTGATGATATATATAAGAACATTAAAGGTATACAAGCAACAAATTAGGGTGTTACAAATAGGACAAAAGAGCAGACAACTGTTTCTTTAGGGTTGAATTATGATTACAAGAAATGAGAATAAGAATATATAGTTTTTAAAATATTTGTGGTTGATAGAATTGCATGCTCTCAACACCAGTGTTCAATGCTTGTCATTTACCATGTAAACAGAGAGAGATTTTATATTAAACTGTTAAATTTTCTTCTATATTCTCATTTCACTTACATTCATGTATGTGAATTGTTTCACTCTTATTTATTATATTTCCTTATTTGTTCATGAGCCTTGTGTACCAATGCCCTGTTTTCCCACTCATGATTTGATGGGCTGTAAATACAGTACTGTACTAAATAATATACAATGTAGGTGGACAGGCTCTGCTGGGACGTAGCTCTTGCCTCGGAATTTTATTTTCTACATATCTGTGCAAAACAGTGATAGAGTGAGTGATAGCAAAAGTGTTTCTTCTTTTTTGGGTCATCCTGCCTCAGTGGGGGACAGCCAGTGTGGTTAGAAAACATCATCATAATAATAATAATAATAATAATAATAATAATAATAATAATAATAATAATAATAATAATAGTGCAGTAATATTAATACAGATACAGTTTTCTTAAACAATTATACAGTGGACCCCCGCATAGCGACCTTAATCCGTGCGAAATGTTCGGTATGCGAATGAATTTTCCCCATAAGAAATAATGGAAATCAAATTAATCCGTGCAAGACACCTAAAAGTATGAAAAAAAAATTTTACCACATGAAATATACATTTTCCTACACACAAAGAGAAGGACAGTGCAGCAGCAGCTGACGGTGGTACAGCAGCAGCAGCAGCTGACAGTGCAGCAGCAGCTGCGATGGTTGATTGGGGTTTATTATACAACCTGGCCAGCTCGGAGACACGCACTCCACTTTCATACTTATCAATGATCTTTTTCTTCATCTCTATAGTAATTCTCACCCTTATTGCTGTAGGGTTGGCACTAGAAGCTTTCTTGGGGCCCATGGTCACTTATTTTCCAGAAAAAATCACCAAAAACACTGTAATAATACGAAATGTTCCGATTGTATGCTTGGATGTTACCGCGGAGGCTGGCTGGTAAACAATGCCACCGGCGGAACATGTGAGCGTGGCTCAGGCCGCACATTGGACGCGTCTCGGAGGAAGGGCGGTGAGCGGGTTTTTGGGCGGTATGCGAGGCAAAATTTTTGCGAAAAAAGCGAGCGGTATGCGGATTGTACGGTATGCGATGCGTCCGGTATGCGGGGGTCCACTGTATATTGAATTAAGAGTTTGTAATGTTTTATTTACAGTACAGTGGAACCTCAGATTTTGTTTGCCCTGGTTTTCATCGAATTTGGTTTTCAACGACAATTTTTGTCAAAATACACCTACCATCCGACTTACGACCAAGTTCGGTTCTGAGAAACCGGTCGTAAGTCGAAATGGTCGTAAGTCGAACTTTACTACTGAATATCAACATAACATTTTTGTAATGACTTTATTTTATTGTTTTATTTTGGTATTTCATGTTTTACTTTACTTTTTATGCTGTTAGTACATACTGTATTTTATACTGTAAGGTTTAGGATAAACACTGTGTACAACACAAATAGTTGTTTATTTCCCAGAAATTTGGCATAAAAAACACGGTCGTAAGTCGAGTGGTCGTAAGTCGAGCAGGTCGTAAGTCGGATGGTAGGTGTATTGTCCCAGTCTTCGTTCATCACCTTGGTTTTCGTCTGCCGTACCGAACGTGTCTGTCTGCCCGCGCCCACACAAAGCATCCCATGCACGCATCCTGAGTCAATCTGGCTTTTGTTTCTCGTCGAATGAACATTACCCTGCGCATTCATACGAAACATTTCGTAATAGTCCATTGTTTTTCGTGCTTGTTTATTCAGTGCGACTGCTAAATAAGCCACCATGGGGCCAAAGAAAGTTCTGAGTGCTAGCCCTTTGATAAAGAAGGTGAAAAACACGATAGAATTCAATGGTGATAGAGGATGGTAGTGATGGTGGTAGAGGGTGGTAGTGATGGTGGTAGAGAGTGGTAGTGATGGTGGTAGAGGGTGGTAGTGATGGTGGTAGTGATGGTGGTAGTGATGGTGGTAGTGATGGTGGTAGAGGGTGGTAGTGATGGTAGAGAGTGGTAGTGAGGGTGGTAGTGATAGTGGTAGAGGGTGGTAGTGATGGTGGTAGAGGGTGGTCGTGATAGTGGTAGAGGGTGGTCATGATGGTGGTAGAGGGTGGTAGTGATGGTGGTAGTGATGGTGGTAGAGGGTGATAGTGATGGTAGTAGAAGGTGGTTGTGATGGTGGTAGTGATGGTGGTAGAAATAACCTCTCCTCCCTCTCCCCTCCTCACTGTCTTCCATATGCCAACAAGAGTCTTCTATAAAGGTAAAAGTGATTTAAATGTTTATTTATCCATTTCATTAGTGCTTTATATTTATTTCTCATTGTTTTCTTTATGTAAAACTATAGTTATTCTATAAAATGTATTTTTATTTTTAATATTTTTGGGTGTCTGGAACGGATTAATTGATTTAAATTATTTCATATGGGAAATATTGCTTCAGTTTTCATCTAATTCGGTTTTCGCCAGACTCTCTGGAATGAATTGAAGATGAAAACTGAGGTTCCACTGTGTTATATTAATGCCCAATATTTTATGATACTTACTTCCTATTTTTCATAAATGATTTATTAATTATTATTTATAAACCAGCTGCAGGGATGTGCTGTTTTGAAAAATCTCTTGGTTGCTTAAATGGTGGCCTGAAGGAAGATTTAGCACAGAAACTGGTGGAGGCAAATATTGAAATATTTAAGGTTAGACATATGCTTTTTCTTGTGATTTTTCTTCAGGTTGTCTAATTTAATTTAATGTCTTCCAAACCTTCCTTATTATTTTATCTTATTTTCTGTACCACCTGCTGCTCTTAACCACCTGTTCATGTGTATACCTTGCTGCTAAACAGTGGGAGTGAATGTCTTGTCTCTATCCCAGAGTGCTTAATTATTATTATTACCTTTCTTACTAACCCTTAAACTTTTGGTCACATAGATCTACAGTGTTGATTATGTAGATCTTAGCACCTTCAAATTTGATGTGAGATGCCTGCAAGGCCGAGACACGAGAAAACGGGTCTGTACAGTTGGTGTGCACTGTGTACAAAAATCGGGGCTGCCGCAATGAATCATGGGAACAGCATGTTAATTAACCATGTTCACCATGGCACACTGAGCTGATAATCTTAACTCCCAAGCAGATCAACTATTTATTTGATGGTGATAGTTCCGACAGTGACAATAGTGATTCAGAAATGGAGTTCTATGAATTTGAGAAAAAAGCAACCAAAAGTGACACTGGAAACACAGAGAATAGTGCTGAAAATGCCTCATGATCTGTGCTCCTCTACCTCAGTGCATCAACAATGCATCCATGGCATAAGCAAAAGCTAATATTTTCTCATGGTTTGGGCATTTGTGAGTGATAATTCAATTAAATTCAATTCAATTCAAGTTTATTCTCTGTAAGGGTTACAATGTGGGGTTTACAGGTTTTAGGTATTGTGTGGTTTACATGTTATAAAATACTAATTACAGAGGGGGCCACTAGGACACCTAGCCTGGCTAGGCATTTCGAGCAGACTTAGATTAATTCTTAACATTAAATCCTTACAGATTATGGTATTAAGGCTAAGTGACTAACTACATCATAATTTGTGAGTTTAGCAATGTGAATGCTTTTGTTTTGGCACAATACAAAGTGTCTATATTGGAGTATCGTAGGCAAACTTATGACTAGTTAGGATTTATTATTTTAAGATTAAGATTAGTATTTCTGGGTTTATAGCCAGTGGGTGAGTGAGTGTAATTGTGAACCACCAGGTGGTTATCATGTAGTTAGTTGTCGGGGTGGATCAGGGAGATAAGATGTTTTCTAACTGTAGTTTTGAAAGTGATGAATGTGTCTGCAGTTCTAGAGTTTTCAGGTAGGGTGTTCCAGATTTTAGGTCCTTTGAAATACATTGAATTTTTGTGAAGGTTTAGTCGAACACGGGGAATGTCATAGAGATGTTTGTGTCTGGTGTTATGCCTGTGGATCCTGTCACAACTATCAAGAGAACATTTTAGGTCAAGGTTAATATGGAATTTAAGGTCCTGTAGATATAGATTGCACAGTAGTAAGTGTGGATGTTCTGAACAGGGAGTAAGTTTAGATCTGTGAAGAGTGGGGGGGGGGGTGTTGCCAGGGATGGAATTTAGTGATTATTCTTACTGCGGCTTTTTGTTGGGTTATTATTGGCTTAGGTGTGTTGCTGCAGTTGAACCCCAAGCACAGATAGCATAGGTGAGGTATGGATATATAAGTGAATGGTATAGTGTGAGAAGTGCAGTTTGCGGCACGTAGTATCGTATCTTGGAGAGGATCCCCCACCATTTTGGATACTTTTTTTATGTGTTGGATATGGGTGCTGAAATTTAGGTTGTTGTTGAGGTATAGGCCAAGGAATTTGCCCTCATTATGTCTGGCAATTAGAGTGTTGTCGATCTTAATGTTAAGTTGCACAACACCTGCTCTGCTACCAAACATAATATAGTAGGTTTTGCCAGTGTTAAGTGTAAGTTTATTGGCTGTCATCCAAGTCGATATTTTGAGCAGCTCCTCGTTAACAATGGTGTTGAGAGTGGCAAGATTAGGGTGGGAGATGACATAAGTCGTATTGTCAGCAAAGAGAATGGGTTTCAGGTGTTGGGATATGTTTGGAAGATCATTGATGTAAATGAGGAAGAGCAGGGGTCCAAGGACACTTCCCCGCGGAACTCCAGTATCAAGTGGCCGTATTGATGAGGCTGTGTCTTTAATGGTGACATACTGATACCTATTAGAAAGGTAGGATTTAAAATATGCAAGCGCATGGCCTCTTATACCATAGTGGTCAAGTTTGTGGAGTAGGATGCCGTGGTCTACTGTGTCAAATGCTTTTCTTAGGCCAATAAAAATTCCTAGCGGATATTCCTTATTTTCCAATGCTGTGTAAAGCAGGTCTAGCATTTTTATAATTGCATCATTAGTGCTTTTATTTTTCCTGAATCCAAATTGGCAGGTGTTGAGTATGTTTTGTGACGTTATAAATGAATATAATCTCCTGTGCACGAGTTTCTCGAAGATTTTGGATAGCAATGGTAAGTTTGATATTGGCCTATAGTTGTTTACGTCTGTAGGGTCACCACCTTTATGTATTGGTGTAACCCTTGCTGTCTTGAGTAGTGTCGGGAAAGTGCTAGTTTCTAGTGACTTGTTAAAAAGTAATGTAATAGCATGCGAAAGGACATGGGCCGCTCGCTTGTACAATAATGGTGGAACATGAGACAGATTCCCCGAGTTATTTTTAAGTGACTATGATCGCGGTGACTTTCGTGGGTTCAGTTGGTACAAGATAGAAGGAATTTGGGAAATTCCCATCTAGGTAGTCCCCGGCACTGGCATTGGTACATGGGATTTTACTGGCGAGATTAGATCCTATGTTTGAGAAGAAGTCGTTTATCTTGTTAGCTGTATCAATGGGATGCAGTGGTGTTTCAGGAGGTTTAGTTAGAACAATATTCTTGTTTTTTTTCAGTTTGTGGGTCCCCAGAATCTGGGAAAGTGTTTTCCAGGTCTTTTTTATATCTCCTCTTGTGTCAGTGAATCTGCTGGAGTAGTACAGTTGTTTGGCTTTCTTTATTAATTTGGTGAGAACTGTTGAATATTGTTTAAGAATATCTTTGTGTATTAAGCCCTGTCTATATTGCTTTTCATATTGGTGTTTCTTATCAATGGATTTCAGAATGCTGCTGGTTAGCCATGGGCAACCAAGCCGTTTATTCGTGATCTGTTTCGTTTTGTAGGACAATGTTTGTTGTTTAGTCTAAGTATTTTGTTAAGAAAAATGTCTGTCCAATCATCAATACCATTGGCATTGGAGAATTCTGTTGGCCAGTCAACAGTCTCTAGGTCTGCTGTGAAATTCCTTATTGAGGCCTCGTCATGGAGTCTAAATAAAACTTTGTTGTATTCGAGTGGTGGCTTACTAATGTTTGTTAAGAGGAAGGTTGGGTAGTGATCAGTAGTGCTGTCTGTGATTATCCCTGATTTAAGGGGGGCTAGTATATTGGTCCATATGTGGTCTATTATGGTTGCACTTGTCTCAGTCAGCCTGGTTGGTTTAGTTATTATTGGTATGAGGAGTGTGTTGTTTATATTGTTGATGAAATCAGTTACAGTCTGATCATCTGGTAGGCTATTACAACCCAGGAGTCCAAATGGCCTGTTATCCTGGGTGTAAAGGGAGCAAAATAAACACAGCAAAAAATTTTTAATTTATATTATCCTTCACCAATTTAGAACAGCAATATGTACACTATATACAGCGATAGCTATTAGTGCACTCCACGGTAAGCAAGGCAGAAATAGAAGCCACAAGATAGCAGACCGTGCTTCAACCAGCTCTAGAATGGGAATGACAAGGGCAGACAGAAGAGTGGTACCCACATAACCTCTGCAGTTGCCAAAACCATCTTCTTATTGGCTGGAACCTGGTCACTAGTTGAACGATGGGGCCCCATCATCAACTCTCAGTAACCTGGTTCGCTGGTTGGGGGAGATAGCCTGTAAATGAGGGTGTGTACATGCGCCGAATAAAGGTTACGTACTCTTTGCATGCCACATAGGCCAATGTTGATATTGAAGTCTCCAGTTAAGAGAAGGTGGTGCTTGTTCATTTGTCTGTTTGTTATTAGTGACTTTAGATTCTCACTGATGTTTGGGATGTTTGTGTGGGGTATCCGGTATATGGCACCGATTGTTATAGGCGTCTTGAGGTTTTTTACAGTAAAATTAGCAAAAATGTATTCCCCATATTCATCACTAAAGCAATTAGTGCTAATACAAGATAGTTGGTTAGAGTAATAGATTGCAGTACCACCCCCAATTTGGTATGGTCTGCAGTTGTGGATTGCTGTGTATCCTGGTAGTGGGTAGATATCAATTGTGTCCTGCTTAAGCCAGGTCTCAGTAAGAATAATGCAGGAGAAGGGTGTCTTTAGTGACTCAAGGAGTGCCAGGAGGTCATCATAGTGTTTGCTTAAGGACCTGATGTTGTAGTTAAGAACTGATAGACTTTGAGCAGTGTTCAGGATAGTGCTGGCTTGTGATGCTGTGTAATAAAGGCAGTTACTTTCCAATAAGTTTTGATTGTGTGTTAGATTATGGAGGTTTAGATCAGGGTCAACGTGATCATTCATCTTTTAGGTTTCAATAGTGGTTGTTTATATCCTGTATTATGTGGTGAGTTCTAATACTGATTTCTGTAGTGGTGGGAAGTTTGGATAAGTATACCGCTAAAGCACTTTGGTCATATAGAGTATAGTCACTAATAAACATAATGAAATTGATATTGTCAATGTGTTGTGCTAGAATGAGCTAAAGTACAACTAGGTATAAACTAATACTATAAAAAAAAAAAATACAAGTGGCACCAGACTCACTCTTGTAATTGCACTAAGGTCTAATATAATGAATTTGTTGTCTATGTATTGAGCTAGAATGAGCTAAAGTACAACTAGGTATAAACTTATAATATAAAAATACAAATTAAAATGGTACTTGCAATTGCACTAGGGTCTGATATAGGTTGTTAACAAGATCAAGAGTATAACTAGATTTAAATTGACAAAATAAAATTCACAAATTAAAGTACCAAAAGAATAATAAGTAAAAAATAACAATGGCAATGACTTGGTTATAATATGATAGTAAGATGGTAGACAGGTACACAGGTACAAAGGATAATATAAAGGTTGGAGTTGAATATACAAACTTGAAAATTTGGCAACAAAATCTTATGAAAAGTATAAAATAATGATTAATTTACAAAAGTAAAATTGACTGGTAGTAAATATGGTATTTAATAAAATTTTAGTAAGTAATAATGATTACAAAAAAAAGATTAATTAGCAAAAAAAAAAAAGAAAACAGTGAAAAAGTAATGTTTATTTCAAGTATTAAATTTTAAGAACAGTTATTTGGATTCAATATTGCACTGGTAGTTATACTAGAGGTTATTTGGCAGTACAAGGTATTTAAGAGTACTCTAAGATAGTACATGTGGTATTAAAACAGGTTATGGTAATTAGACAAGTAATGGTAATTAAATGATGTCAAAAATGTTAAGAGTAAATTGTACTGATAGTAAAAATGGTAATTAATTTTTAATTTTAGTAAGTAATATCAATTAATAGTATTTAAAAAAATACAAGGTAGTAATATGGACAGAGAAAGTATCAATTCAGCTAATATTTAAGCAAACAATAGTAAATAAGAAAATTACATAAGGCAACTTATGCTTACTAGTAAAATCACATAATGAGGTAGTTGATTATTTAATTACTAAGAGATTGTACTATGAAATTTGAACAATAATGGAGCAAAACATACATTACACTACGTAGGCTTTTAGGTTGGACATTGTTTAGTTATTCTCTGTAAGATTAGTATCCCTGAGAAATCGTGATAGATCATTCTCGTTCGTGATTGTGTACAGTTGACCTACATTTGTTTTCCTAACTAGAATTTTCCCATCCTGTGTGAAGCATTGGTGTATTGTGTCATTATTCTCCCGCTTGAGTTTTCTGACTCTATACAGGAGGTTCTGACGTTTTTTGGTAAGACACTCGTTTATGTATACCTCTTTCTTTACTTTAATAGATGCAGTTATTAAGTCTTTTTTCCTCTCATGTGAGTGGAATCTAAGCATAACACTTTTTCTACCATGGGATCCTAGTAACCTGGCTTCCTTTATTTCTGACTCTGGTACTGTAACTTTTGTTTGGTCCTTTATGATCTGAAGAGTAATTTCTTTACTGTTCATTTGGTTCACATCACTGGGAAAAAGTGGACTGTTAACTATTATTGCGTCTGATAGTTTATCTTGCTCAGTTTTATCTTCTTGGAGAGCAAAGTAGTCACTGAACTGGTTATCTAAGTTGTTATTCCATTCTTTTACTGCTTCTTCAACCTTTGTATTAAGAGATTTTATTTGTTCTGTATGGCTATCTATGACTGTTTGGATTTTTTTGCCATAGTTAGTCATTCCTGGTATTGATAACTTTTGTTCAAGACTGAGGATTTTGTTCTCGAGTTGTGTCATCCTGGTGTCTTGTTAGTGTCTCTCGAAGATTCATATTTTCAATAACTAAGGTGGAGATGCATGACTTTAGGGTATCTGGATCGTTGGTCATTCCTGAGAGACTACTTGGTAGGTTGAATCCGGGGAAGAGAGGGGTGGATGGGCTGGGGGCAGCCATGTTTATTGTTATTGTTGTGGTGTCGCCTTGAGCGGTGGTGAGAGGGGTGGTTGCTGGGCCGGCGTCCTCCTGGCTACACTTGTTGAATAGTTGATTTTTCGGTGTTTTCTGGTTATGACAGTGGGGATGAGTTTGATTTCATAGCTGTTGTTGATAATGCAAGTGAAGCTTCAATTTGTGTGTCAGTGCATGCTGTTTGGAAGCATGGTTAGGACTGTCATAGGAGCCAACACCAGCCATTAACCCTTTCAGGGTCGAGAGGCCCTCTCCTAAACTTGTTCTCAGGGTCGAAAATTTTTCGGAAAAAAAAAAGTATTTTTTCTCATGAAAAGATAGAGAATATTTTCCCGATCACAATGGCACCAAAAGTATGAAATTTGATGGAAAACTTATGGAATTATGCTCTCGCGAAGTTAGCGGTCTCGACGATGTTTACGCATCAGTGATTTCGTCCACTTTGATCCCTATTTTCGGCCAATTCCAGTGTACTAGTCAACAAAAATCATAACTATTTTGCTAGAACTCCATTTTTTCTATCAAGTACAAGAAACCACCCATTTACCAATTTCAACTATCAAATAAAGTAGTTAAATTAGTAATTTTGCCAATTTCACACAAATTTCAGAAGATGCCAATTTCCAAATAGGGCCCAGAATAAACAAGACAGACATTCCTGGCACTAAAATAACATTTCCTCTGTTCATTAGTCATGTCCCCAGGCCCCTCTTACATTTCTTCTGCTTTCCACTTTGAATTTTTATTCTCACAAAAAATAGAAGATATACTGTTATGCAGAGTACTGCATTAGTGTAGAAATGGTATAAATAATATCAGCGCACTTGTGAAAGAATGTTAGACTCACCAGTTGACATGTATTGGACGCTTGGCATGATTTGTTTACTTTTGAACTTTGGCAAAAGTCGAACATTTCTGCTATTTTGAGCTAAATTTCAAGGTACTTTTCATTGTGAAACCAATCAAGATCATCTCAATTTCTGTAATATGTCTTCCATTCTAAAAAATGAAACCAGGAAAACTAGATTACAACCATAAATACCATACAAAAATACAGTGCAAAGTCGCTGTTTTAACCCTTTCAGGGTCCGTCCCGTAGATCTACGGCTTTACGGTGAGTGTCCAAACCGTAGATCTACGCCATGAGCTCAGCTCACTCTGATAAACTGTGAGTGGTACATTTGGGCCTAGATATGAGAGAATACATCTATGTGGTATGTGTGCACCACATAAAACAGATCCTGCAGCACACTGTATAAAATGAGAGAAAAAAACTGAAATCATGAGTTTTCGATTAAAACAGCAACTTTGCAGTGTTTTTTCGTATGTTTTTTATAGTTGTATTTGCGATTTCTTGGTCTCATTTGATAGAATGGAAGACATATTACAGAAATAGAGATGATTTTGATTGGTTTTAGCACTGGAAATGGCTTGAAACTGAGCTCAAAGTAGCGGAAATGTTAAATTTTTGCCGATATTCAAGAGTAAACAAACGACCTCACACATCTAATACACATCAGCTGGTGGGTCTAATATACATTCACAAATATGGTGATGATATTTATACAATTATTACAGTATTGCATAACAGTAAATCTTCTATTTTTTGGTGTGAATAAAAATTCATTATGTGAATAAAAAATCAAAATGGAATTTATTTGTAAAGCCTCAAAACATAACTAATGAACAGAGGACATGTTAGTTTAGTGCCAGGAATGCCTGCATTGCTTATTCTGGACCCTATTTTGAAATTGGAATATTTTGAACTTTGTGTTAAATTGGCCAAATTAACAATTTCCGATCACTTTATTTTGTAGTTGAAACAGTTGACTTGGCGATTTCTTGTGCTCAGTCGATAGAATAGAAGTAATACTAGTGAAATAGCTAAGAATTTGGTTGATTGGAATAATGTAATTGGCCTAAAATGGGAGTCAAAGTCGGCAAAATCACTGATTCGTAAATATCGCTGACACATCAAAATTCGCGAGAGCATAATTTCGTCAATTTTCCACCAAATTTCGTACTTTTTGTTTTATTACCTTCACAAAAAGATTCTCTACGATTTCATAAGAAAAAATAACAATTTTTTTTTTTGAAAATTCTTGGACACTGGTGCGTGACTCCAGATTTGGGCCTTGGACCCTGAAAGGGTTAAACCAAAAACATGGTCAAAGTTTTTTTTTCTCATTACACACTGTGTGCTGCAGGATTTTTTTATACTGTGCACACTGAGCACATGACCCATTCTTTCACATGTAGGCCTACCAGCATTCTCTTGCTAGATTTGAAGGTGCTAGAATTTAGGCATACTAGTACGTCAATAACCCTGGTGCGTAAGCCGTACTAGTACGTCAGAAACCCTGAAAGGGTTAATGATAAATGAGATATGCATAACATTTAGGTATCTTTATTCTGTAAATGTTTCTCCATCCAGTGGCTTCTTCAGTCCAATACAGAGAAGAACAGTAGAAGATGATAAAGAGTTTGAGGTAATCACTCCCTCAGCCTCAAGTTGATGTGATCAATCCATCAATTTTGGTAAAAGTACAGCATATGTGCAGAGAAGTGGCTCATATACTGCAGACAAGTGAGGTGAAGCAGTAGTAGGTGGCATCACCAGTAGAAAAAAACCACCAATGGAAGAAGGTCATACCTGTAGATTTAGGCAATCTTTGGAGAATTCTCTGCATCAAGATTCTTCAAAGCTTACCTAAACCTATAGGCATGATCTACTTCCACTAGTGGGTATTTATTTCCATTGGAGACCACCTACCACTGCTTCACCTCACCTGTCTACAGTATATAGGCCCCTTCTCTGCACACATACTGTACTTTCATCAAGATATGATGGACTAAACACATTAACTTCAGGCTGAAGGACTTGATTACAGTAGGGCCCCACTTATTCAGCAGGTTAGGTTCCAGGTTAATGCCAGAAAACAGACTTTGCTGGAAAGCAGAATTCCATTTTTTCCATTTCTAAATGCATGTAAATGCCAGATAACAAGTTTACACTAATATATATTAAGTTAGCAATAGAACTAGGCATTAACCCCTTGACTGTCGCAACCCCCAATCCTGAGGTGTCTCCTGGTGTTGCAAAATTTCAAAAAAAAAAAAAAAAAAAAATTTCTTATGAAATGATAGAGAATCTTTTCCCGATTGTAATGACACCAAAAAAACAAAATTTGATGGAAAACTGACGGAATTACGCTCTCGCGAAGTTAGCGACCTTGGCGATATTTACAAATCGGCGATTTCGCCCACTTTGAGCCCTATTTTCGGCTAATTCCATTGTTCCAGTCGACCAAACTCATAGCTATTTCTTTAGAGTTCCGTTTTTTCTATTAATTGAGTACAAGAAACTGCCCATTTACCAATTTCAACTACCCAATAACGTGGTCAGAAATTTGCAATTTGGCCAATTTCACGAAAATTAAAAAATATGACAATTTCAAAATAAGGTCCAGAATGAACAACGCAGACATTCCTGGCTCTAAAATAACATTTTCTTTGTTCATCAGTCACGTCTTCAGGCCCCTCTGATATTACTCTTGCTTTCTATTTTGAATTTTTATTCAAACAAAAAATATAAGATTTACTATTATGCAGACTACTGCAATACTGTAATAATTGTATAAATAACATCAACCCATTCATGACTGCATATTAGAATGGCTAGTTGGACATTTATTGGACAATGATGTCATTTGTTTACTTTTGAACATTGGCAAAAATCAAACATTTCCCCTAATTTGAGCTCCATTTCTAGGTTCTTTTTATAGGAAAATCAATCAAAATCATCTCTTTTTCTATAATATGTTTTCCATTCTATCAAATGAGACCAAGAAAACGAGAATACAACCATAAATACCATACGAAAATAGACCACAAAGTCGGCATTTTAATTAAAAAAACGGTCTTTTTTTTTCTCATGCACTGCGTGCTCCAGGATTTTTTTTATATGGTGCACACTGACCACACAGACCCATTCTCTCACATGTGGGCCTACCAGCTTTCTCCTTCTTGATTTGAAGCCGTTAGAATTTATGAGTATATACGGGTCTCCCTCAACATTCACGTTTTCACCTTTCGCGGGCTTCACACATTCGTGAATTCCCTACCGCCAAATTCCCAGCCACCAAATTCCCAGCCGCCAAGTCATATTCAAGTTTCCCGCCACCTGCGAGTCCCTACTATCCTCCCACCGACCCCCGCAACTGGCAGCCAGCCCTCCCACCACTCAGTGTGGTGAGTGTTTTGTTTGTTCATTATTTGCTATTAAACTACAGTATAAATAATGTAAACCCATTCATGACTGCATATTGGAATGGCTATTCGGACAGGTATTAGACGGTGACATCATGTGTTTACTCTTGAACACAGCAAAGAATCAAACATTTCTGCTACTGCTAATAATAACAATAGTGTTTACAGTGAAACATATAAGTGAACAGTATTTAGATAAGGCTAAAGAGGTCTTTGTGGCATTTATGGATTTGGAAAAGGCGTACGACAGGGTGGATAGAGGGGCAATGTGGCAGATGTTGCAGGTGTATGGTGTAGGAGGTAGGTTACTGAAAGCAGTGAAGAGTTTTTACGAGGATAGTGAGGCTCAAGGTAGAGTATGTAGGAAAGAGGGAGATTATTTCCCAGTAAAAGTAGGCCTTAGACAAGGATGTGTGATGTCACCGTGATTGTTTAATATATTTATAGATGGGGTTGTAAGAGAAGTAAATGCGAGGGTCTTGGCAAGAGGCGTGGAGTTAAAAGATAAAGAATCACACACAAAGTGGGAGTTGTCACAGTTGCTCTTTGCTGATGACACTGTGCTCTTGGGAGATTCTGAAGAGAAGTTGCAGAGATTGGTGGATGAATTTGGTAGGGTATGCAAAAGAAGGAAATTAAAAGTGAATACAGGAAAGAGTAAGGTTATGAGGATAACAAAAAGATTAGGTGATGAAAGATTGGATATCAGATTGGAGGGAGAGAGTATGGAGGAGGTGAATGTATTCAGATATTTGGGAGTGAACGTATCAGCGGATGGGTCTATGAAAGATGAGGTGAATCATAGAATTGATGAGGGAAAAAACGTGAGTGGTGCGTTGAGGTATATGTGGAGACAAAAAACGTTATCTGTGGAGGCAAAGAAGGGAATGTATGAAAGTATAGTAGTACCAACACTCTTATATGGGTGTGAAGCTTGGGTTGTGAATGCAGCAGCGAGGAGGCGGTTGGAGGCAGTGAAGATGTCCTATCTAAGGGCAATGTGTGGTGTAAATATTATGCAGAAAATTCGGAGTGTGGAAATTAGGAGAAACTGTGGAGTTAATAAAAGTATTAGTCAGAGGGCTGAAGAGGGGTTGTTGAGGTGGTTTGGTCATTTAGAGAGAATGGATCAGAGTAGAATGACATGGAGAGAGTTTAAATCTGTAGGGGAAGGAAGGCGGAGTAGGGTTCGTCCTCGAAAAGGTTGGAAGGAAGGGGTAAGGGAGGTTTTGTGGGCGAGGGGCTTGGACTTCCAGCAGGCGTGCGTGAGTGTGTTCGATAGGAATAAATATAGACGAATGGTATTTGGGACCTTACGATCTGTTGGAGTGTGAGCAGGGTAATATTTAGTGAAGGGATTCAGGGAAACTGGTTATTTTTATATAGCCGGACTTGAGTCCTGGAAATGGGAAGTACAATGCCTGCACTCTAAAGGAGGGGTTCGGGATATTGGCAGTTTGGAGGGATATGTTGTGCATCTTTATATGTATATACTTCTAAACTGTTGTGTACTGAGCACCTCTGCAAAAACAGTGATTATGTGTGAGTGAGGTGAAAGTATTGAATGATGATGAAAGTATTTTTTTTGGGGGGGATTTTCTTTCTTTTTGGGTCACCCTGCCTCGGTTGGAGACAACCGACTTGTTATAAAAAAAAAAGTACGTATAAAGATACACAAAATATCCCTCCAGACTGCCAATATCCCAAACCCCTCTTTTAAAGTGTATTTAGATGGATTAACTCTTTCATGGTCGAGAGGCCCTCTCCTAAACTTGTTCTCAGGGTTGAAAATTTTTCGGAAAAAAAATTATTTTCCTTATGAAATGATAGAGTATCTTTTCCCGATCATAATGACACCAAAAGTATGAAATTGATGGAAAACTTATGGAATTATGCTCTTGCGAAATTAGTCTCAACGATGTATACGCATTGGCGATTTCGGCCACTTTGAGCCCTATTTTCGGCTAATTCCAGTGTACAACATGACAAAAATCATATCTATTTCACTAGAACTCCATCTTTTCTATCGAATGAGTACAAGAAACCACCCATTTACCATTTTCAACCATCCAGTAAAGTGGTCAGAAGTTGGCAATTTTGCCAATTTCACACAAATTTCAGAAGATGGCAATTTCCAAATAGGGTCCAGAATAAACAAGACAAACATTCCTGGCATTAAAATAACATTTCCTCTGTTCATTAGTCACGTCGCCACGCCCCTCTTACATTCTTTTGCTTTCCACTTTGAATTTTTATTCTCACAAAATATAAAAGATTTACTGTTATGCAGACTGCTGCATTAGTGTAGAAATGGTATAAATAATATAGCTCACTTGTGAAAGAATATTAGATTCACCAGTTCTCGTGTATTGGATGCTTGGCATGATTTGTTTACTTTTGAACTTTGGTAATAATCGAACATTTCTGCTATTTTGAGCTCAGTTTCAATGTACTTTTCATTGTGAAACCAATCAAAATCATCTCAATTTCTGTAATATGTCTTCCATTCTATAAATTGAGACCAGGAAAACTAAAATACACGCATAAATACCATACGAAAATACACTGCAAAGTTGCTGTTTTAAACCAAAAACATGGTCGGAGTTTTTTCTTTTTCTCATTATGCACTGTGTGCTGCAGGATTTTTTTTTATACTGTGCACACTGACCACATAGACCCATTCTTTCATATGTAGGTGTACCAGCTTTCTCTCACTAGATTTGAAAGCGCTAGAATTTAGGCGTACTAGTATATCAATAACCCTGGTGCGTAAGCCGTACTAGTACGTCGAAAACCCTGAAAGGGTTAATATCTTCTGGTAATGAATTCCAAATTTTGGGGCCCTTTATGTGCATAGAGTTTTTACACAGTGTGATATGGACACGAGGTATACCAAAAAGAGATCTGTGTCTTGTGTTGGGGTCATGTGTCCTGTTTAGACTGGTGAGAAGTTTGAGTGGAGGGTTTATATTTGCGTGTATTGTTCTATGTATGTAGTAGGCACATGAATTAGTATGGATGTTCTTAATGGTGAGCAGATTCAGACTTTTGAAAATTGGTGGAGTATGCTGGTGGGATTGGGAATTTGTTATCATTCTTACTGCTGCCTTTTTCCTGGGTTATTAGGGGTTTTAGGTGATTGGATGTTGTTGATCCCCAAGCACAAATTCCATATGTAAGATAAGGGTATATGAGTGGTACAGTGCCAGGAGAGCTGATTGTGGAACATAGTACCTTATCTTTGATAGTATGCCTACAGTCTTGGAGATTTTCTTGGTGATTTGTTGTATGTGTGTCCGGAACTTAAGGCTACTGTCAAGGTAGATACCTAGGAATTTTCCGTCTGTGAGTCTTGTGACTGATGATCCGTTTAGCGTTATGTTAATTGGATCATTTGCAGGTTTGTTTCCAAACTGAATGAAATAGGTTTTATCAGTATTCAAGGTAAGTTTGTTAGTCATCATCCAGGCAGATATTTTCTGCAATTCGGCATTGACTGTGTTTGCTAGTATGACTGTGTTTGGGTTGGATAAGACATATGTAGTGTCATCTGCAAATAATATGGATGAATAGCTGTGATGCATTCGGTAGATCATTGATGTAGATGTGAAAGAGGAGTGGTCCAAGGACACTTCCTTGTGGGACTCCTACTGTGATTGGTTGGGTGGAAGAGTTTGCATTATTTGCATACACATATTGAGTTCAGTTACTAAGGTGTGATTTTAGGTAGTTGAGGGAGTGGCCTCTGATACCATAGTGTGTTAATTTGGAGTTCAGCAGTTCATGGTTGACTGTATCGAAAGATTTACGTAAATCAGTGAAAATGCCCAGCTAGGACTTTAGGTAGCTTCAAATTTAGGTTGGATAAATATATGAGTGAGAGGGGTTGGATTTGAGTGGGACTTGCAAATGAGTGGATAGAGTTATCAGAGCTTATTTCTTGGGTAGCATTGAAAATTAGGTTGGGCAAATGTTTTGTTAGTGGGATGGATTGTAAAGGACCTGCCTAGTATGGGCCAACAGGCCTGCTGCAGTGATCCTCCTTTCTTATGTTCTTTTTGAGTGTGGTATATATTAGTTCTAGCATGTGTATGATAGCATCATTTGTGCTTTTATTATTCCTGAATCCAAACTGACAAGGGTTTAATATGTTGCGTGAGACGAGGTAGGAATAGATCCGTCTATGAATTAATTTTTCAAAGATTTTAGAGAGCAATGGTAAGTTAGATATTAGTCTTTAGTTATACAAGTCAGCTTGGTCACCTCTTTTGTGGATTGGAGTGACCCTCACTATTTTGAGGATTGTTGGGAAGGTAGATGATTCAATGGATTTGTTAAAGAGCATTGCAATAATTGGTGACAGTACTTTAGAAACTTTTTTGTACATAAAGGCAGGCAAGTTGTTTATGTCTCCTGCCTTGTTTTTAAGGGTGTTTATGATGAGCATAACTTCTTTGGGGTTGGTTGGAGCTAGGAATAGTGTATTTGGGTAGGTACCTATGAGGTAGTCTGATGGATGGGTGTTTGCGCTTGGTATTTTGTTTGCTAGATTTTTTCCTATGGTGGAGAAGAAAACATTGAGTCTGTTCGCTGTTTCAGTAGGTGTGAGTAGGGGTTCATCTGATTTTGTTAGTTCGATTGTTTTGTTTTTGGATAACTTTTTAGTTCCAAGAATTTCAGATAGAGTTTTCCAAGTTTTTTTCACATCACCTTTGATGTTATGTAATCTATTTTCATAATAAAATTTTTTAGATCTTCTTATCAGGCTAGTAAGTGCTTAGTTCCAAGAATTTCAGATAGAGTTTTCCAGGTTTTTTTCATATCACCTTTGATGTTATGTAATCTATTTTCATAATACAATTTTTTAGATCTTCTTATCAGGCTAGTAAGTGCTGGTGAGTATCGTTTAGACTGTTCTCTAGTTATTAGACCCATTTTATACTGTTTTTCATATTTGTGCTTTGTGTTAATGGATTTGAGGATGCTTGGTATTAGCCAGGGATTATTCAGTCTCTTTGCTGTGATCTGTTTAATTTTTTGGGGGGCAATGTTTGTTATAGAGGCTTTGGGCTTTTTTTTTTAGATAATAATTTATACATTCGTTCATATCTGTATATGTTTCGATCTCATTTTGCCAATCAATGTTATTCATAGCTGCTATAAAGTTGTTAACTGCTGTCTCGTTATGTAGTCTGAAGGTTACTTTAGTGATGTCTTGTGGCAATTTGCCCAGATTAGTTATGAGAAAGGCTGGGTAATGGTCTGTAGTGTCTGTGATTATGCCTGATTTTAAAGGGGATATGGTGTTTGTCCAGATGTGGTCTATTAAGGAGATGCTTGTCTCGGTGATTCTTGTAGGTTTAGATATTGCTGGTAGCAACAGGCAGTTACTCATTGTGTTTGTAAATTCAGTTACTTATGGGTCCTGGTCGTGTAGTATGTTTATGTTGAAATCTCCTGTTAGTAGTAGGTGGTCTTTATTCATGTGTGCATCAGTAATCATGTTTCCTAGTTTTTCACTAAAGTGATAAATGTTTGACTGTGGTACTCTGTAGATGTTTATAACTGTGAGGGTTTTTTTGCAGGTCTTTTGATTAAAATTTGGCTGTGATATATTCTCCATGTTCGTTCCTTGTGCAAGATTTATTGATACATTCGAGTTGATTTGAGTAGTATATAGCTGTTCCTCCCCCTTGCTGGTCTGTTCTACAGTTGTGTATGGCCATGTAGCCAGGAATGTTATAGACATCTGTAATATCAGGCTTAAGCCAGGTTTCTGTGAGTGTGATGATTGATATATTGGAATGAAGGGAATTGAGTAATGCTGTGAGGTCATCATAATGTTTGTTCAAGGATCTGACAATGTAGTTAAAGATGGTTATGTTATTGTTTGCACTGAGTAATGTCTTTGCTTGGTCTTCTGTATAGTACCAACAATAAACTCGCCTCCCCTCCCTTGGCCCTGTCTGCCATACACCAACAAGAGTCTTCAATAAAGGTAAGTGTGATGTTAACCCTTAAACTGTCCAAACGTAGATCTACGTTCACCTGCATGGCGTTCCGAATATTTTGAAAAATAAAAAAAAATCGTTTTTTGTTTTTAAATTAAAGAGGGGTATTTTCTGTGTGGTATAAGACCAAAAAAAAAAATTTAGGACCAGTGCTTACCGAGATATAAGATTGTGAAGTTGACCCTGGATGCTCACCTGACAACAACATCGAGTCCTGTCCCTTGCAGAAGTGTTGCCAATTTACCTTTTTTCTCGTTTTTATTTTAATTTATATAATTTTTATGTTGTGATAATTAAAATTTATAATAGTTCTTGTGATTTCATAGCCAATCTTTGTTCAGCTTATATATCTTTCTGTCTTGTGTGTGTGGCTGGAGTGTAATATGAACTCCTTGAATAACTGTTATGACAAGCCTCAGATAACAGTGACATTTGATGAATGTGCACTGCTGGAGTGGGGAACCTTGCCTTTATATGTTTTTACTCTTGCACACAAACAATGTCTCTGAATGTCTGTCAGTCTGTCTATCTGTACATCTATCTGTCTGTACATCTATCTGTCTATCTGTACATCTGTCTGTCTGTCTATCTGTCTGTCTGCCTAGCTCTGCTTATCTGTTTGTCTAGTTCTGCTTATCTGTCTTTCTGTCTGCCTGTGTGTGTCTGTCTTTCCATCTACTTGTCTCTGTCTCAGGGAGCGACTAGTAAACCTGTTGGTTTGTGGTGTATGTGCCGCTCCCTGATTGCTGAGCAAGTGACATTGCTATTATTTGTGTCATGTTTATTTATGTCTTATATCTACAAACACTGTATAGCACTTGGCCTGGAATTTTGGGGTTATCCTAGGTAATTTACATTATGTATAATAACTGTATTTATGAGTACATGTGAGAGACAGAGATACAAATAGACAGTGATATAGACACAGACAGAGATATAGACAGATAGACAGAGATATAGACAGATACAGACAGAGACAGCCAAAGCCAGCCAACCAGCCAGCCGAATACATAATAACATAAGTCCATAAGAACATGGACCTGTTTTGCATGGGCCTACTGGCCCATGCAAAGCAGGTCCATGTCACCCCCCTGGCTTAGACCAATGACCCATCTAGTCAGGTCACATCCACTGAAAGAAAGAGCATGACATCTGACCTAGTAACTGTGACAACTCCCACTTTATGTGTGATTCTTTATCTTTTAACTCCACGCCTTTTGCCAAGACCCTCGCATTTACTTCTCTTACAACCTCATCTATAAATATATTAAACAACCATGGTGACATCACACATCCTTGTCTAAGGCCTACTTTTACTGGGAAATAATTTCCCTCTTTCCTACATACTCTAACTTGAGCCTCACTATCCTCATAAAAACTCTTCACTGCTTTCAGTAACCTACCTCCTACACCATACACCTGCAACATCTGTCACATTGCCTCCCTATCCACCCTGTCATACGCCTTTTCCAAATCCATAAATGCCACAAAGACCTCTTTAGCCTTATCTAAATACTGTTCACTTATATGTTTCACTGTAAACACCTGGTCCACACACCCCCTACCTTTCTTAAACCTTTGACTGTTTCAGGCCCCTCTCTGAAACTGTCATTCTATGTCGCTCAATTTTTGAAAAAAAAAATTATTTTTTCTTATGAAATGATAGAGAATCTTTTCCCGATGGTAATGACACCAAAAGTTCGAAATTTGGTCGAAAATTCATGGAATTATGCTCCCGCGAAGTTTGCGGTCTCGGCGACATATGCGTATCGGCGATTTCGCCGACTTTGAGCCCTATTTTCAGCCAATTCCATTGTTCCAGTTGATCAAACTCATAGCTATTTCTTTAGAACTCCATTTTATCTATCAGCTGAGTACAAGAAACCTCCCATTTACTAATTTGGACTACGCAATATGGTGGTCAGAAATTGGCAATTTGGCCAATTTCACGCAAACTAAAAAAGATGTCAATTTCAAAATAGGGTCCAGAATAAACAAGGTAGACATTCATGGCACTAAAATAACATATGCTCTGTTCATTAGTCACATCTCTAGGCCCTTCTTATATTATTATTGCTTTCTATTTTGATTTTTTATCATACAAAAAAATACAAAATTTACTGTTATGCAGACTACTGCATTATTGTAAAAATGGTATAAATAATATCAGTGCGCTAGTAAAAGAATATTAGACTCCTCAGTTGACGTGTATTGGACGTGTGGTGTGATTTATTTACTCCTGAACATTGGTAAAAATCGAACATTTCCGCTACTTTGAGCTCAGTTTCAAAAGTCGTTTTCATCGTCCAAAGTAATGAAAATCATCTCTATTTCTGTAATATGTTTTCCATTTTATCACCTAAGACCATGAAAACGCGAATACAACGATAAATACTATACGAAAATACACCTCAAAGTCGGCGTTTTATTCCAAAAAAACGATCAGAGTTTTTTTTTCTCATTACGCAATGTGTGCTGCAGGATTTTTTTTATGTGGTGCACACTGACCACACAGACCCATTCTCTCACATGTGGGCCTACCAGCTTTCTCCCGCTTGATTTGAAGCCGCTAGAATTATTGAGTATATATACGTCAGAAACATTGGCTCGTAAGACGTATTTATACGTCGAAAACAGTCAAAGGGTTAAAGCCTCCTTGTTCATCTGCTATCCTATTCTCTGTCTTACTCTTAATTCTTTCAATAATAACTCTACCATTCACTTTACCAGGTATACTCAACAGACTTATCCCCCTATAATTTTTGCACTCTCTTTTGTCTCCTTTGCCTTTATACAAAGGAACTATGCATGCTCTCTGCCAATCCCTAGGTACCTTACCCTCTTCCTTACATTTATTAAATAATTGCACCAACCACTCCAAAACTATATCCCCACCTGCTTTTAACATTTCTATCTTTATCCCATCAATCCCAGCTGCCTTACCCCCTTTCATTTTACCTACTGCCTCACGAACTTCCCCCACACTCACAACTGGCTCTTCCTCACTCCTACAAGATGTTATTCCTCCTTGCCCTATACACGAAATCACAGCTTCCCTATCTTCATCAACATTTAACAATTCCTCAAAATATTCCCTCCATCTTCCCAATACTTCTAACTCTCCATTTAATAACTCTCCTCTTCTATTTTTAACTGACAAATCCATTTGTTCTCTAGGCTTCCTTAACTTGTTAATCTCACTCCAAAACTTTTTTCTTATTTTCAACAAAATTTGTTGATAACATCTCACCCACTCTCCATTTGCTCTCTTTTTACATTGCTTCACCACTCTCTTAACCTCTCTCTTTTTCTCCATATACTCTTCCCTCCTTGCATCACTTCTACTTTGTAAAAACTTCTCATATGCTAACTTTTTCTCCCTTACTGCTCTCTTTACATCATCATTCCACCAATCGCTCCTCTTCCCTCCCGCACCCACTTTCCTGTAACCAAAAACTTCTGCTGAACACTCTAACACTACATTTTTAAAACCTACCCCATACCTCTTCGACCCATTGCCTATGCTCACATTAGCCCATCTATCCTCCAATAGCTGTTTATATCTTACCCTAACTGCCTCCTCTTTTAGTTTATAAACCTTCCCTCTCTCTTCCCTGATGCTTCTATTCTCCTTGTATCCCATCTACCTTTTACTCTCAGTGTAGCTACAACTAGAAAGTGATCTGATTTATCTGTGGCCCCTCTATAAACATGTACATCCTGAAGTCTACTCAACAGTCTTTTATCTACCAATACATAATCCAACAAACTACTGTCATTTCGCCCTACATCATATCTTGTATACTTATTTATCCTCTTTTTTTTTAAAAATATGTATTACCTATAACTAAACCCCTTTCTATACAAAGTTCAATCAAAGGGCTCCCATTATCATTTACACCTGGCACCCCAAACTTACCTACCACACCCTCTCTAAAAGTTTCTCCTACTTTAGCATTCAGATCCCCTACCACAAGTACTCTCTCACTTGGTTCAAAGGCTCCTATACATTCACTTAACATCTCCCAAAATCTCTCACTCTCCTCTACATTCCTCTCTTCTCCAGGTGCATACATGCTTATTATGACCCACTTTTCACATCCAACCTTTACTTTAATCCACATAATTCTTGAATTTACACATTCATATTCTCTTTTCTCCTTCCATAACTGATCCTTCAACATAACTGCTACCCCTTCCTTTGCTCTAACTCTCTCAGATACTCCAGATTTAATCCCATTTATTTCCCCCCACCGAAACTCCCCTACCCCCTTCAGCTTTGTTTTGCTTAGGGCCAGGACATCCAACTTCTTTTCATTCATAACATCAGCAATCATCTGTTTCTTGTCATTCGCACTACATCCACGCACATTCAAGCATCCCAGTTTTATAAAGTTTTTCTTCTCTTTTTTAGTAAATGTCTACAGGAGAAGGGGTTACTAGCCCATTGCTCCCGGCATTTTAGTCGCCTCATACGACACGCATGGCTTACGGAGGAAAGATTCTTTTCCACTTCCCCATGGACAATAGAAGAAATAAAGAAGAACAAGAGCTATTTAGAAAAAGGGGAAAATCCTTGATGTATGTATATATATATGCATGTGCATGTCTGTGAAGTGTGACCAAAGTGTAAGTAGGAGTAGCAAGATATCCCTGTTATCTAGCTTGTTTATGATACAGAAAAAGAAACCAGCAATCCTACCATCATGCAAAACAGTTACAGGTTTCTGTTTCACAGTCATCTGGCAGGACGGTAGTACTTCCCTGGGTGGTTGCTGTCTACCAACCTACTACCTACGTGTGGACAGTTTAAGGGTTAAATGTTCATTTACACATTTTATTAGTGCTTTACATTTATTTGGCATTCTTTTCTGCATGTAAATCTATATTTAAGCTAGGGAAGTGGCTAGGGAAGTGACCCCTTAAGTGACCTAGAATCCTTATGGAGGGGGATTCCCCTTCCAAACAATAATCTCTCTTCCCTCTCCCTTCCTCCCTGTCTTCCATTCATCAACAACAGCCTTCAGTAAAGGTAACTGTCATGTTGAATATTCATTCTTTTGTGCATGTAAATCTATCTTTAAGTTAAAAAAAAAAGTTTTTTTTTGATACTTCTGAGTGTCTGGAACGAATTAATTGGATTTACTTTATTTCTTTTGGGGAAAATGGATTTGCAAATCGTCAATTTCGATAATAGTCACACTCTCTGGAACGAATTAATTATGAAAAGCGAGGGTCCACTGTACTCAGATCACAGCATAATAGTGGTCCAGACATGTATGCGAGGAGACCCAGACCAACAAAATATGATCAGTCATGAGGGAGCCTTCACCAAATTCAACTTCAGTAACTAAAACATAAGGTGGGACCAAGTAAACCAAGTCCTAAATGACTTAAACTGAGAAGATAGATTAAGTAACATGGATCCTACCCTGTGTCTAGAACAAATTAACTCTGTGACACTTGAAGTATGCTCAAGGCATATTCCTTTAAGAAAAGGGAGGGGAGGATGTAAACTAGAAAGAGAAAGGCGCTCCCTTTACAGGCGAAGGCAAAGAATTACAGAGCAGCTAAAAGAGGCCAATATATCTGCAATACGTAGGGAGACACTGGTCAGAGAAATAGCAAACATCGAACTAAAGCTAAAGGAATCTTACAGGATTCAAGAAATGCGAGAACTAAAAGCCATAAATGAAATTGCAAGAAACCCAAAGTATTTCTTTTCTTATGTCAAATCAAAATCTAGAACAACATCCAGTATTGGGCCCCTACTTAAATGGGATGGGTCCTACACAGATGACAGCAAGGAAATGAGTGAGCTAAAGTCCCAGTATGACTCGGTTTTTAGCGAGCCACTAACCAGATTGAGAGTCAAAGATCTAAATGAATTTTTTATGAGAAACAGAATTTGGTAGACACACACCTATCACTCGGAAACTCCTAGGGTGTTTAAGAAAAACAATATCGTCAAGGGTAATTTGTGTGTGCTGTGGAGATCAAGCAGTAAGGCATGGGTCACTAGGGAATTTTTCTTGGACTGGTTTTATGATGTGTTTGGCCCCTCTGTGAAAAATTACCTCCAGGAAAAGAAATTGTCACTCAAGTGCCTCCTGCTAATGGACAATGCTCCTGCTCATCCCCACGACTTGCAAGAGGAAATTGCAGGGGAGTTTGGTTTTGTTAAGGTCAAGTTTTTGCCTTCTAATACCACTCCTCCAGCCCATGGACCAGCAGGTCATTTCAAACTTCAAAAAACTTTACACAAAAGCAGTGTTTCAAAAGTGCTTTGAAGTGACCTCAGACACTCAATTGACCCTAAAAGAGTTTTGGAAAGATAACTTCAATATCCTCAGTTGTGTAAACCTTATAGGTAAGGCTTGGGAGGGAGTGACTAAGAGGACCTTGAACTCTGCTTGGAGGAAACTGTGGCCACAATGTGTAGAAGAGAGGGATTTTGAAGGGTTTGGGGCTAACCTTCAGGAGGCTATGCCAGTAGTGGAAGCTATTGTGTCACTGGGGAAGTCCTTGGGGTTGGAGGTTTGTGGCAAGGATGTGGAAGAGTTGGTGCAGAACGACGAGGAAGAACTAACCACTGCAGACCTGCAAGAGCTTCAGGTGCAACAGCAACAGATCACATCTCAGGAATTTCTTCAGAGTAGGATGAAGAGAGACGGAGGAAGATGACCTCGTCAAGGATTAGGGAAATGTGTTCAATGTTTACAAAGGTGCAAGCATTTATCGATGAATTTTATCCTGTCACAGAAGTTGCAAGCTGCATTGGCAACATGTACAATGACACTCTTGTGTCCCATTTTAGGGAAATCCTAAGGGCACATGAGAAACAGAGCTCTCTGGACAGATATTTTGTGCGACAGGGGTCCAGTGACTCTCAAGCTGGTCCTAGTGGCATTAAAAAACCAAGAAGGGAGATAACCCCACTAAAGGACTTGGTACCCAAAGTCTTTATGGAAGGGGATTCTCCTTCCAAACAATAGAAAACCTGAATCTCCCCTGCTGCTGGCACATCACTCATCAACAACTCCACAATAAAGGTAAGTGGAATTTAATTATTGTTTATTTTGCATGTCCCATTCATTTTGGTGTAGGGAAATGTATATTTCATGTAAAAAAAAAAAAAAATCAGACTTTGGGGTGTCAGGAACCGATTAATTCTATTTCCATTATTTCTTATGGGGAAAATTAATTCGACCAACGGCAAATTCGACTAACGGCAAGTTCTCTGGAATGGATTAATGCTGTTGGTTGAGGGTCCACTGTACTGTGTTGCTGGAGCAGTATTTAGTAAATTAATGTAGCTTATCATAATTTGTATGCCTAGGATAAGGAGTTACAGTGGTACCTCAGGATACGAACAGCTCCCAGCTCGAACAATTATGTAAATGCATTTTTGTAAGTGTGCTTTTAGGGGTCTGAAATTGATTAATCTAATTTAATTATTCCATATGGGAACAAATTCGTTTGGTATCGGCACTCAGACAGCCTTCTCAAATGAAGTAAGTTCCTAACCTGAGGTACCACTATATTTAAGTGATATTTTTACAATTTTCCTATGCCACCTTTATTATTACAGCATTGTTAACTTCATTTGTCCAGGTTATTGTTTGGTGATTACTGAATTCTATATCTTTCAGCTGTCGGCTGAGCTTAAGTTTTCATTGCGGTTGTATCGCTACCTCAAAATCCCAAAATACAGAAGACTTCATACTATTGAAGATTTCTTTTATGGGTAAGTTAGATATAAGTTGTATGGCTTTAATCAGAATGCCTTATTTGTTATTTTATTTTCATGTACGGTAATACATCTGTACGATTTTGCAGAAAAATGGAATTTACTAATTAATTTGTATAAGTTTAGTAAATGGATGTTTATTCAAATGTTTAACCCTTTAATTGTCCAAACGTTGATCTACGTTTTCACTGCTAGTGCTCCAAATATATTGATTGTTTTGCTTTTGAAAAGAAAGAAGGCAGTTTTCTGTGTTTAACCCGTAAACGGTCCAAACGTATATATACGTTTTTTCAACATTTGAAAGTGTGTAAAAAAAGTAGATCTTTTTTTTTTTTGTACATTTGAAAACGTGTAAAAAACTTTGATCTACTTTTTTTTTTGTTATATGTATTTGAAAATATGTAAAAAAAATGTAGATCTACTTTTGGAGCACTGAGCATGTGAATGTAGATCTGCTGGATCATTTACGGGTTAATAAGACAAAAAACAAAAAAAAAGTAGAACAAAGTAGAATGACTTGAAGAGCATATAAATATGTTGGAGAAGAAAGGCAAGGTAGGGGTCATCCCCAAAAGCATTGGAGAGAGAGGGTAAAGGATTTTTTGTGGGCGAGGGGCTTGGACTTCCAGCAAGTATGCGTGAGCATGTTAGATAGGAGTGAGTGGTGATGAATGGTTTTTGGGACATGACAAGCTGTTGGAGTGTGAGCAGGGTAATATTTTGTGAAGGGATTCAGGGAAACTAATTAGCTGGACTTGAGTCCTGGAAATGGGAAGTACAATGCCTGCACTTAAAGGAAGGGTTTAGGATATTGGCAGTTTGGAGGGACGTTTAACCCTTTCAGGGTCAAGAGGCCCTCTTCTAAACTCGTTCTCAAGATCAAAAATTTTTTGGAAAAAAAAAATTATTTTTTCTTATGAAATGATAGAGAATCTTTTCCTGATCATAATGAAACCAAAAGTATGAAATTTGATGGAAAACTTACGGAATTATGCTCTCGCGAAGTGTAGCGGTCTTAATGATGTTTACACATCGGTGATTTCACCCACTTTGAGCCCTATTTTCAACCAATTACAGTGTACTAGTCAACAAAAATCATATCTATTTTGCTAAACTCCATTTTTTCTATCGAATGAGTACAAGAAACCACCCATTTACCGATTTCAACTATCCAATAAAGTGGTCAGAAATTGGCAATGTTGCCAATTTCACACAAATTTCAGAAGATGCCAATTTCCAAATAGGGTCCAGAATAAACAAGACAGACATTCCTGGGACTAAAATAACATTTTCTCTGTTCATTAGTCATGTTCCCAGGCCCCTCTTACATCTCTTTTGCTTTCCACTTTCAATTTTTATTCTCACTAAAAATAGAAGATTTACTGTTATGCAGACTACTGCATTAGTGTAGAAATGGTATAAATAATATCACAGACCGGGCCGCGGGGGCGTTGACCCCCGGAACTCTCTCCAGGTAAACTCCAGGTAAACACTTGTGAAAGAATATTAGATTCACCAGTTGACGTGTATTGGATGCTTGGCATGATTTGTTTACTTTTGAACTTTGGTAATAATCGAACATTTCTGCTTCTTTGAGCTCAGTTTCAAGGTAATTTTCATTATGAAACCAATCAAAATCACCTCAATTTCTGTAATATGTCTTCCATTCTATAAAACGAGACCAGGAAAACTAAAATATAACCATAAATACCATACAAAAATGCACTGCAAAGTTGCTGTTATTAAACCAAAAACATGGTCGGAGTTTATTTTTTCTCATTATGCACTGTGTGCTGCAGGATTTTTTTATACTGTTTACACTGACCACATAGACCCATTCTTTCATATGTAGGCCTACCAGCTTTCTCTCACTAGATTTGAAGGCGCTAAAATTTAGGCGTACTAGTACGTTAATAACCCTGGTGCGTAAGCCGTACTAGTACGTCGGAAACCCTGAAAGGGTTAAATTGTTGTATGCATGTGCCTCTGCAAAGAGAGTGAATATGCATGAGTGATGATGAAAGTGTTGAATGATGATAAAAGTTTTTTCATTCTTTTTTGGTCACCCTGCCTCGGTGGGAGATGACTGACGTACGTACTGGAAAAAAAATTAGGGCATTACTTATTGAGATATAAGTTGGCGAAGTTGGCAGTAGATGCTTATGTGATTGCAACATGGAGCCCTTCCACTTGCAGAAATGTTGCTGATATACTTATATACTTTTTTTTTTTTTTTAAGGAAAATGTACAGTAATTCCCCATTTATACGGCAGGTTAGGTTCTAGGCTACCGCCGTAAAGTGGAACATCTTTTTTTTTCACTTGTAAATGCATATAAATACTAGATAACAAGTTTACACTAACATATATTAAGTTAGCAATAGAACTAGGCATTAAAAAACAATAAAAAAGTAAAATACACATATAGTACACTCATTACTTACCTTAAAATATTTGTAGTCTTAATCTAGGGTGAGATGAGTAGTATTTATTGTAAGACATCAAGTGCGGTATGTATGGTAGCCAGCCAGGCTACCATACCAGGCCACCCCACCCACACATAATATTCTATGACATTTAACCCTTTGACTGTCGCAGGCCCCTTTCTGAAACTGTCATTCTATGTTGCAAAATATTCGGAAAAAAAAAATTTCTTATGAAAATGTTAGGATTATTTTTTGAGTGTTTTAAGCCTAAAAAAAATTTTTTGCCATCAGTACTTACCGAGATATAGAGCCGCAAAGTTTGCAGAAAGTGAGGTATGTATGGCAACAGCAGCGACTGCCGCCCACCCGGTATTCTTTTATTTACTCTAATTCAAAAGTTTCTTGCATTTTTCAATAGTTTTCTTTTCCAAGTAACTTATGTGGCCTGTGAGAGCAATGTAAGGTGCATTGTTCAAATATACACTCATTGTTTACAACACAATAACTGAACAAACTTTAACACTATTAGTTTGTGTATACACTTTGTTTACACAAAAAACAATACAAAACAATGTTTATTACTATTGTTCCATAATATATATACATATGTACAGTCACTGAACACATTCCTAGAACTGCTGCAGCTTGTGGAACTCTTTGAAACATGGGTATATGCAGAGTGGCACTTGACACTCCTCACACATAAAATGAGTGTCTCTGCGTGTTTGTGGGCGTTTTGTGGTATGTGTACATACATAACACCTCTTCTGAGCATTTTTCTTGGCAGTAGTAGGAGGCAGTTGTATGGGGTAGTGATCAGCAGGCCTGAAACGAGATGGCGTGTGTTGGTAATTTCGTGAGCGCTGGTCTATTGCAGGTGTTGCTCCTTGGTACTTTGCGATTATTTGTCTGATTACTGACAAACAAATTTCACCATATTTTGGTGTTTTGTTGGTCTTCAACTTGTGTATGTTATAAGCATTTAGCATGGAGATATCAACAAGATGGAAAAAAAAGTTTTATATACCACTTATAACTTTTGCGTACACAATCTGTAAACCCAATCTGCATGTCACATTTGTCCACTAAGCTCATATTGAGGTTGTAGTCCATGACAGCTGCAGGCTTTAGAATGGGTTCATTGGTCTCTCTGTTGTGCCTGCCACTGTGTGCCATTTCGTTTGGGTGAACTGATGTCAACAATGTGACATCACGTTTGTCATGCCACCGAAATGCCATGATGTCATTGGCAGCAAAGGCTTGCACCTCACTTCTGCGAGTGCCAGTGTTGAACCTTGGCATATGTTTACGATTGCCACGCACTGTGCCACACACGTCTGTCAAGTTCACTTGCAAGAAATCACTGAGTAAGGGGCTTGTGTACCAGTTATCAGTAAATAACATATGCCCCTTACCAAGATATGGTTCCATCAATGTTCGAACCACATCACCAGAGATACCCAATAACTTCATGGTATCTCTCAAAGTATTACTGCCAGTGTACACAATGATATCCAAAACTAGACCACTTCTGCAATCACACAGTACAAATAACTTTATACCAAAGCGTTTCTTCTTGCTTGGTATATATTGCTTGAATGAGAGTCTTCCTTTGAATAAAATCAAGGACTCATCAATAACAAGCTTCCTGAAGGGATAAAAATACATGCAGCACTTTTGTTTCATGTACATAAACACATTTCTGATCTTATATAACCTGTCAGTTCTGTCAGGCCTGGTTTTGTCTGAAAAGTGTAACATATGCAACAGTATCAGGAAACGATTGACACCTATAATGTCACTAAAACCTGGAGTTGAAATCAGGCATTCTGTTGCCCAGTATGTGGTGACAGTGTGCTTATACACATGTGGCATAAGCATTACTGTGGCAAAAAACAGGTACATCTCTGCCACAGTTGTCTCCTTCCACTGATGTAGCTGTGATTTTGGTGAGAGAATTGTATTTGCCATGGTGTATTCATAGTATGTGTTGGTTTCCCTGACAATGTCCATCAGGGGTTCATTGAAGAATAACTCAAAGCATTCCAGTTCACTAGCATTGCTCCCAAGTGGACATGATGGCTTTATTCCACTTTGTGTTTCATCAAAGTCATGGGGACTGGGAACAAACTCGTCACCGTCCTGCCAATCCCAGATGTGGTCTGCTGGTGGGTTCTGGATATTGTACCGTGGTTGTGGTTGTGCAGGTTGTGGGAGTGTGGGGTCGGGTGAGGCTGGTTGTTGTGCAGAGTCAGCAACGTGGGTAGTAGCGTGGCCCGCTGCTGGTGCCACATGGGTCGTGCCACCATCACTATCACCACCACTGCCTGCTCCCTCACTCACATCATTCATACTCATCATAACAATATTGTCATCTTCACTATCAGGTCGTGGTGTAGGGCCACGGAATGTGCTCCCAGAGTTTCTCCTTCCCCTTGGAACAGCATATGAAACACTACCAGACCGCATGCTACGTCGTACATACTGCCGCTTCACTGGGGAATATTCACCCTCAATGACCTTGAAATCACTATCACCATCACATTCACATTCACAGCTAACATCTGGGTGTTGTACATGACCAAATAGTTTCCTCTTTCATCCTGGTACAGGCGAACGTGAACGTGAACAAGCCGGCCCAGCACCAGAGGTGGAAGGTTGTGGGTCATCTGGGTTTTCATCACTAATTACGTTATCCTGGGCACTTTTTTCGGTCACACTCACTTCAAAACCCTGGAATTCACTGTCACTGACATTTTCATCACTGTTAGAGCTATCACTTGGGAACAAAAGACCTCCAATCCGCCGAGGAGTGAGGAACTTCTTACCGAGAGGCCTGGTGAAAATGGACTACCAAGATGGCGTTCCCACAATGCACCACTGGGTCCCAGATTTTTTTCACAGGGTGCACACCGACCACTGAGACCCATTCTCTCTCATGTAGGCCTACCAGGCCTTTCCCGCTTGATCTAAAACCGCTAGAATTTATGCGTATAAATACGTCAGAAACAGTGGCACGTAAGACGTATTTATACGGCATAAACAGTCAAAGGGTTAAGCATCCCAGAGTGATAAATTGCATATACAGTTTACTCATTACTTAACTTAAGATTTTTGTAGTCTTAATGTAGGGTCAGGGGTGAGTAAATGAGATAAAACGAATAAATGAGAGAGAGAGAGAGAGAATGAGTACATGAGGGAGGACAGGCGCAGAGTTATGTAAACAAACCAGGCAAATGCCAGTTTTGTAAACAAACCGGGTGTATGCGTCTGGTTTGTATACAAGTTACATTGTGTACAAGTTGTCTCTACATTGATACAGTAGAATAAATAAAGAGGAACACTCCCATTCTCATGTAACACCTTTTTTTTTAGAAGAAATGACGCTCTGAGTGAAGGCAATGGAAATAAGTCACTCTGACTTTTTTGGGTTATCCTAGGTACTTTCCACATATGCTGCTATGTATAATAATCTATGTAACTGTATTTTTGTATACCTGAATAAATTTACTTACATACGAAAAGAATGATTTTCTACAATTACCCCTGGTAACACATTTTCTCTTATGTTGGACTAGAGAAAATGTTATTCTTGCCGTCACTCGTACAAGTTGTCTGGCTACTACATCTCACATTTATGTTTATTTATTCTACTGTGGGGTGTATTTATCATCTTTATATGTTATGTATCGTGTTTATTATATAATTTTGAAAAAATATCATAGATGGATTAATGAAAATGTGTATATTAATGTAATATATACGACATTTAATGAGATTTAGTGATTATTAATATTATTACTAATATGGCGTCACTCATACAAGTCGTCTGGCTACCACATCTCATATTTATGTTTATTTATTCTACTGTGGGGTGTATTTATCATCTTTATATGTTATGTATCATGTTTATTATATAATTTTGAAAAAATATCATAGACGGTGTAGAAAATACTGTATATTTTTTTATTCCAAAAATACAGTGTATTTTGTATGTAAATTGATGGAATATATTGTAGGTAATAAAAATTAATTTGTAAATAAATAAAGAACCAGCGAAATGGGTGAGCGTCACTGGGGAAGAGACGCCATTGTTTTGAACTGGGCTGAAGGCACGCTAGTGAAATGTGCATAAATTTCATTACTCGGGAGGTTAAATTGTGGTTGAAACTTCCCAAATAGGAGCAGAAATTGTTGGATTTGCAGTCCTGCATAACGTGAGCATTAGGCGAGTGGACAGGACAGTCCAGGAACCTCAGCTAAGTCGATGTCTATTTAAGTTGAAATTCTGGCCATTATTTTCTTCATAATTTAGGCAGGGGGTTTTGTGTATGACACACTGTAATCTCCAGACTAATTGGTGAGTGGTATTAAGATAAATTCTCCTTCAATGTATATGTATTCATTTTTTAAATTTAATATACAGTCCACATATTTATATTAATGTTTTTACCAGAATTCCTGGAGATGTATATTTTATTTGAAATTAATGTAGGTCCAGAGTGACTTGTGGAGAGACAGATTGTAGTAGGTATCGAAGGGGGACATTTTTTTGTGACCTAGGTGTCCTAAAATTCCTGCTTGTCTCTGTAACCTTGATAAAGAATAATTATCTTTGTTATCCTTTACTGGTATGTATCTTACGAGTTACATCCAAGTAAATTTAATTTTCCACAGATGGATTAATGAAAATATGTATATTAACATAATATACGACATTCAATGAGACTCGGTGATTATTATTATTATTACTAATGTGGTGTCTCGAGACATAAGACACTCTTACTGATTTTAATGTGTACCTGCATGCCAGCACAGTGTGTAAGTTTATTTAGGTACAGGTATACATAAGTATAATTATCAGAGTATATATAAAATATGAAATAACTTAAAAACATTTAAAATTTTGGAGTTTCTAGACATAATGGAGAGACTTAGTGCTTAAGAATCTCACGGAGAATGTAAACAGACCGGGTGGGGCACGATGACCGTATTAGAAAGTCAGGTGGGGGGAGCCATAAAGAGAGTTTTGGTCATAATTTGAAGTGATTGTATTAGCGGAACACTGTAAAGCGAAACGCCTTAAAGCGGGGCCCTACTGTACATTTTTTTTATGTTTTGATGATTACAGTTTTGTGTATTCTTGTGATTTTATAGCCAATCTTTGTTCTGACACTAATATTAGGTACAGAAATAGTAATCAAACAGTCATATACACACTGACAGGTGAACATGTTCACCTGTCTTGGTCACGTACTATTGTCTAGAAATATATAAATTATTTATAGGCCCAAGCAATGTTTCTAGAAGTGCTGGAGTACATGAAACTCCTAAGCACAGTGTCAGACAAGAGTGTGTCTCAATATTGCTAGTGAACATACACTGGTAAACATTGGTGTATGTTTTTAATTCTCACTGTGTCATTCACATAAATATGTCTGTCTGTCTCTGTCTGTTTGTTTCTCTGTCTCTGCCTCAGTCTGTCTGTCTCTCTCTGTCTGTCTCTCTGTCTCTCTGTCTGTCTGCCTGTCAATGCCTGTCTCTGCCTCTGTCTCTCTCTGTCTGCCTGTCTCTGCCTCTCTCTGCCTCTTTTTTTTTTTTTTTTTTTTTTTTTACACAGGGTTTGACAAGGTTAAGGATCCCTAGCTTCTCTCTCTGCCTCTCTCTCTGCCTCTCTCTCTGCCTCTCTCTCTGCCTTTCTGCCTCTCTGCCTTTCTGCCTCTCTCTCTGCCTTTCTGCCTCTCTCTCTGCCTTTCTGCCTCTCTCTCTGCCTTTCTGCCTCTCTCTCTGCCTTTCTGCCTCTCTCTCTGCCTTTCTGCCTCTCTCTCTGCCTTTCTGCCTCTCTCTCTGCCTTTCTGCCTCTCTCTCTGCCTTTCTGCCTCTCTCTCTGCCTTTTTTGCCTTCTCTCTCTGCCTCTCTGCTCTCTCTCTGCCTCTCTCTCTGCCTCTCTCTCTGCCTCTCTCTCCTGCCTCTCTCTCTGCCTCTCCCCTCTGCCTCTCTCTTTTGCCTCTCTCTCTTGCCTCTCTCTCTCTGCCTCTCTCTCTCTGCCTCTCTCTCTCTGCCTCTCTCTCTCTGCCTCTCTCTCTCCTGCCTCTCTCTCTCTGCCTCTCTCTCTCTGCCTCTCTCTCTCTGCCTCTCTCTCTCTGCCTCTCTCTCTCTGCCTCTCTCTCTCTGCCTCTCTCTCTCTGCCTCTCTCTCTCTGCCTCTCTCTCTCTGCCTCTCTCTCTCTCCCCTCTCTCTCTCTGCCTCTCTCTCTCTGCCTCTCTCTCTCTGCCTCTCTCTCTCTGCCTCTCTCTCTCTGCCTCTCTCTCTCTGCCTCTCTCTCTCTGCCTCTCTCTCTCTGCCTCTCTCTCTCTGCCTCTTCTCTCTCTGCCTCTCTCTCTCTGCCTCTCTCTCTCTGCCTCTCTCTCTCTGCCTCTTCTCCTCCTTCTCTCTGCCTCTCTCTCCTCTGCCTCTCTCTCTCTGCCTCTCTCTCTCTGCCTCTCTCTCTCTGCCTCTCTCTCTCTGCCTCTCCCCTTCTCTGCCTCTCTCTCTCTGCCTCTCTCTCTCTGCCTCTCTCTCTCTGCCTCTCTCTCTCTGCCTCTCTCTCTCTGCCTCTCTCTCTCTGCCTCTCTCTCTCGCCTCTCTCTCTCTGCCTCTCTCTCTCTGCCTCTCTCTCTCTGTCTCTCTCTCCTCTCTCTCTCTGCCTCTCTCTCTCTGCCTCTCCTCTCTCTCTCTCTCTCTCTCTCTGCCTCTCTCTCTCTGCCTCTCTCTCTCTGCCTCTCTCTCTCTCCCTTTCTCTCTCTCTCTCTCTCTCTCTCTCTCTCACTCTCTCTCATCTCTCTCTCTCTCTCTCTCTCTCTCTCTCCTCTCTCTCTCTCTCTCTCTTTTCTCTCTGTGCCTCTTTTTTTTTGCACAGGGTTTGACAAGGTTAAGGATCCCTAGTTTTATTGACAAGCTATTTACAGGTTAAGGATTCCTAACTTTATTGACAAGCTAAGAGCTGTTACCTACATCAGCTCATTTGAAAGCATTTTTATTGTTATGAGACATACAAGTAGGGAACAGGATGAAGTTGGAGCCATCTGTGGGCCAGCATTTTCATTTGATCAACTGACGTTATCTCGTTGACATAATTGTACTGTACGAATGTGTTCCATACTCGAGTCATCCTGGGTATATATGATCTCAGATGGAGTGATGTTCTGGAGAAGGGTACAGCCAGAGTGAAGTTGCTGCTTTCTGCCCATCTTGTGGCATAAAAGCTTGTTTCACACTGTCCTGAAAGTGGATCCAAGTGTGGTACTTTGACAATATTGGCCTTGTACATAACAGTAAGGCCACCCACATCCCTCCTGTGTTGAAGGCTCTGCTGAAATGACAGATCTATCCAGGATGGGTCCAGGCGAGAGATGAGACGTCTTGCGCTGTTCTCCACTCTGTCAAGCAGTCGCAGATGAGAGGGGGGGAGGCAGGCAAATCAAGAAAGTGGAGCATACTCAAGGTGTGAGTGTACTTGTGCCTCGTACAGAATCTTGCAACCCCTACTGTCAAGCAGATGCGAGATACGGCGAAGTGCTGTAAGCTTCCTGGCTGCCTTGTTTGCAAGATTTACAACATGGTTCTTCATGGTTAGTTTGGAGTCAAATTTCACCCCAAGGATATCAACTTCTTCTCCAGGTGCCAACACCCTCCCATTCATCCTTACTACTCCACCAGCATTACCATCATGGTGCCTAGAGACTACCATCATTGCATTTTTTTCAGGTGCAAATGTTACTTGCCATCTATTTCCCCAAGCTGATATAGCTCTTATCTGGTGATTGATGTAGCTTAGAGCAGCTGGCATTTCTTCTCTTGGATAAGTGAATGTCAGTGTACAGTCGTCTGCATATGCATGTGATTCTGGGATGAGATGAAGAAGGTCGTTGAAGTAGACATTCCATAACAATGGTCCCAGCACGCTTCCTTGTGGAACACTTGCCCCAATAAGATGTCTTGCTGATTCCGTTCCATTGAGAACTACACTTTGAGATCTACCATGAAGGTAATCACTGAGGAGACGTAGTGTAGAGACTGCAATTCCCAGTGCTTGAAGTTTTGCTAAGAGGCCCTGGTGCCACACCCGGTCGAAAGCGCCAGCAATGTCCAGTGCTACCACACAGCTGACTTTGGATTCATCCAGTGACTGGTGCCACTTAGTGGAGAGGTTTAACAACGATCAGCAGCAGAGTAACCTTTCCTGAAGCCATATTGACAATCACAAAGTAGTGAGTGGTAGTCAAAAAACTCTGTCATTTGTCTTGAGATTATTGTCTCAAGGATCTTACCAGTGATTGACAGGAGTGACACTGGTCTGTAGTTGCTGATTTCTGCTCTGCTCTTCTTTTTGTAAACAGGGACTACATTTGCCTCTTTCCATAGAGAGGGCCATTTACATTGTACAAGGCAGTGCTGAAAGATGCGAGTCAGAGGTGCTGCTATCTGGTCTGCACATTTTCTCAGCAATCTTGGGCTCAACTTGTCTGGGCCCACAGCCTTTTCTTGGTCAAGCGATTTAAGAAGGAAATGCACCTCCTCCTGCCTTATTGTCACCACTGACAGTTTTGACACAGTTCTTGCAGCTAGCCAAGGAGGGTCCCTTGCTGGATCAGGAACTTGCATTTTGGTAGCAAAGTGTTCAGCAAAGAGGTCCGCCTTCTCTTGACTACTAGTAGAGGTGGTCCCATCCTGTTGATTTAGAGGTGGAATGAGTTCATCAGGCAGATAACCTTGTCTGTCCTTGACCAGGGACCACCAGGTTTTGGAGCCTACCCTACCTAATGCTAGCTTTCTTTTAGTGTCCACCTCCCATTTAGCAATGGCCCACTTTTGAACGTCACCCTTATGCCTACAGGCTTGCCTGTGCAAGTTCCTGTTATAGGTGGTAGGATGTCTCTTATACCTTCGCCATGCTTTGTACTTAGCAGTAGCAGCCTCTCTACAATGGAAGCCAAACCAAGGCTGATCTGTAGGCTTTGTCACATATTGCCGGTGAGGAATGTGTTCTTGTTGTAGATTAAAGATGTGTCCAGTGAAGGCTTTCGCTTGGTTGTCAACATCCCCTTTGGAGAAGAGCATTCCAATCAGTGGTGGTGAGCTCAGAGCAAAGGGCTGGCCAATTACCTCTTTCCCATAACCAGGTTGTGCGTGTGGACTCCTCACCTCGTTCTGTTGGGATCTTAAGTGTCGTAAAAACAGCCTTGTGGTCAGACGATCCAACGTAGCCGAGGGGTTGACAAGTGACTATGCCTTCTGCCAGATCGCTCACTACTGGGTCAAGGGAGGAGCCAGAGATTTTTGAGTAGGGAAATCAACAAATTTCTCATGTCAAATACTGCAAGAAGGTCATCAAAGTCCCTCTGTATAAGGTGTTGGTTGAGGTCACCAACAATTATGATATGTTGACAGTTGTGTTGTAGCAGAAGGGAGTCAATTTTTTCCCATTAGGAAGTTGAGGGGGTCTCCATGCTGCCACTGAGGTCTGTACAGTGACATGCTAGTACAGAGGTAACTATTTGTTTATGCATAGCTTGAAAAACCCATCATTTCAAGATGTGTAGGGGTGGCAACTAAATGTGCTGGGCATAACACTTTTAGAGAAGCACACAGCAACACCTCCTCCTTCCCCTTTGCCTGTCTCTTCTCATCCATGTGGTGTAGCCAGCAATTCTTGCAAAATTTTCTGGAGTCCTGTCATCCAAAAATTTTTTCAACAACACTATCATGTCGGGACGTCGAGTGTTCACAAAATATGTGTGAGCTCTCCAACATTAGTAATGAAACCTCTAATGTTGGCTGACAGGATGGTGAAGACTGCCTCCTCAGATGTTGGGCAGCTTGAGGGGGTGGGTGTGTAGGGCATGTAAAGTGCCTGCCCTTGAGAGAGGTAGGGACTGAGGCAGCTGCAGGGATGAGGTCTGTGGTCTTGTATAAGGCACAATACCACTGCTGTGCTGGGATAGGAGTAGCTGAGTGGGTGACGTGTGAGAGTGTTCACCAATTCAGAGATCCTGCTGGTTTGTTCTGAGAACAGGTCTCTAAACAGGTTGTCCTGTCTGTCAAGTTCCTTTTTCTTCCGACACTTGTCCTCCTGATGTCCTTTCTTGTAGCAGTAATTGCACCTGGTATCTCGCAGGCAGTTGTTGGCGGTGTGCCCCTTCCGGTGACAGCGAGAGCACAGCCTAGGTGCCTGGAAGGGTGGACTATGATTTGTTGCGCCTCCTGTGTTTTGCAGATTTGTCCTCAGGCTCTGCCACTGGAACTGTGTTAGTGGAGGGTGAGACGGCTGTAGATGTCTTCCTCCTCCACGTCCTCTTCCACGTCCTCTGCCCCGTCCTCTACCAGTTCTGACAGATGTGTCCTGCTGTTCGTACTTTGGCGCAGTAGGTGATCAGGTGAAGTGATAGTTCCCTGATTATTAACTGCACCAATCTCTGGTGGAGGAACTCTTGACTCAGAACTTGCTGATGAAGCACTGCTACCAGATTCTTGAATAGTGTCGGCACGTGTGCTGACAGGTGTAGGATCAGAGATGGTATGTGCACTGTCAAGTGGACTGGAAGTGACTGAAGCAGAGATGTCAGGTGTAGGATAATTAACAGATCCAAGGCTTCCTTCGTTGCTGGGAAGAGGATTTGTTCCCTCTGTGGTGGTCAAAGGAATTGTGTTAGAATTCCCAAAGGTAGTGTTTTGAACTCACTCACTCACTCACTCACTCTCACTCTCACTCTCACTCTCTCACTCTCACTCTCACTCTCACTCTCTCACTCACTCTCTCACTCTCACTCTCTCACTCTCACTCTCTCACTCTCACTCTCTCACTCTCACTCACTCTCACTCTCTCACTCTCTCACTCTCTCACTCTCTCACTCTCACTCTCTCACTCTCACTCTCTCACTCTCTCACTCTCTCACTTCACTCTCTCCTCTCACTCACTCACTCTCTCTCTCACTCTCTCACTCTCACTCTCTCACTCTCACTCTCTCACTCTCTCACTCTCACTCTCTCAAATCTCTCTCACTCTCTCACTCTCACTCTCTCTCACTCTCTCTCACTCACTCTCTCACTCTTTCACTCACTCTCTCTCTCTCTCTCTCTCTCTCTCTCTCTCTCTCTCTCCTCCTCTCTCTCTCTCTCTCTCTCTCTCTCTCTCTCTCTCTCTCTCAGAAGCTGCTCATGAACCAACAGGCATTACGCCCCACTTGGTTTGTTTACATTCTCCGTGAGCACATCTCTATTATGTCTGGAAACTTTCCAAAGTTTCAAGTGTTTGAAGGTTATTGCATATTTTATATGTACACTCATAATTATAATTATGTGTACCTGTACCTAAATATACTTATACACTGTGCTGGCATGTAGGTACACATTAAAATCACTAAGAGTCTCTCTACTCGTGATGATGCCATAATTATAATAATAATAATCTCTTGGGTGCATTAGATGTCGTATATTACATTAATACAGTGGTCCCTCGATAATAGTCGGGCTCGATAGTCGTCCTTTTCAGAAATCGTCACGTTATTTTAGTCCAAACATTGGCTCGCAAATGGTCGGTTGACTCGCTAATCGTCGTTTGTCCTGGACACGTACTCACAGCTCTGAGCCGCCTCGGCCTCCCTTCCCAGCCATTGTTTACCAGTGAGCGATGGTCCCCTCACGTGTTCATACGAAATATTTCATAATATTCCATTCATTTTAGTGCTTGCAAGTGCTAAATAAGCTAACATGGCTCCAAAGAAAGCTCCTAGTGCCAAGCCTTTGGTAAAGAAGGTGAGAAATATGATTGAATTTAAGAAAAACATCATTGAACAATATGAAAGTGTGCAAGAAAGGTATAAAATACTGACAATATGAAAGTTAAGACACATGTGCAACATCTGGATATCTTTATTGTAGACGTTTCGCCATCCAGTGGCTTTATCAATACAGATTCTAGGACATAATTGGAAGACAGTAAAACTATATACAAAAGATGAGGTAATCAGTCCCTCAGCCTTGGAGTTAGTGTTCACAGCATCGTGGTGGAGGAGAATCTGGAGCAAAGGCAAGAAGACTGGCGGTTATATAGGCGTCAGTGGATAAGGATGTGCAGCAGACGAGGGCATAGTCACTGGTAGGCGGGATTCCCCAGTGGAAGTAGGTCCTTCCCAAAGAGATGGGTTAGTTGTAGCAGCCGTGAAGAAGGTCTCGTAGATGTCCTCTGAACCAAGATTCCATGATGTTGCAGTGTCTGACAAGTTGTGCAAGAAAGGTATAAAATACTGACAATATGAAAGTTAAGAGTTAGTTAGTTTAATATGTTTATTATGCACCCCATACCCATCCTGTGGGCGGTAGTCAAAAGATTACAGAGGTACATAATGGGTCCAGGGACTGGGCCTCAAAGTTTTGATAGCTGAGCAAGTTACAGAGGTAATGAATTCACAATTTACAAAGGTAATGAACTCACAATTTACAAAGGTAATGAACTCCAGGTAGGTCTAGTCACAATCATGACAAGTTACAAAGGTATTTACAGATTACAGAGGTACACAATGGGTCCAGGGACCGGGCTCCAAAGTTTTGATGGCTGAACTAGGTACAAGGTAATGAACTCACAAGTTACAAAGGTAATGAACTCACAGTTACAAAGGTAATGATACTGTAAGAATGGTTACTTACGTTTATACATGGCTGCAATCATGAACAAATTTTAGAGTAATGAGCAATTCACACTTCCACACCCGTGTCACAACTGTAGTGAGTTATTGGTGCAAATGTTTGATTGCTGAGTCTCTCTCTCTCTCACACACACAACACACACACACACACACACATACAAATTCATACACACACACACATAAACACACACACACACACACACACACACACACACAAACTCATACACCCACACGCACACACACTCATACACACACACACACACACTCATACACACACACAAATAGGTACAAATAGTACAAATAGGTGAGTACACACACTCATACACACACACACTCATACTCACACACACACACACACACACACACACACACACACACACACACACACAACACACACACACACACACACACACACACACACACACAACACACACACCACACACACATGCACATATGTGGTAATGCTTTATTTACAGCTAGCAAAGTCAGGGTATTTCTCCAGAATGGTCTGTAATATACCACTGTGGATAAAATACTTAGCCATTTCTTGAACACTTCTGAGTGAGTTGTTTCTAAATCATTAATTTTATCGCACTCCAGTACATAATGACGCAGGGTGTGACAATAATCCATCTGGCAAAGTTTACATTTTGTTTGGTCTACATCTGGTGGTGGTGATTTAACCTGCCAAAGATACTTGTAAACCCAGCCGGAGCCGGCGGTAGTGACATCCAAGAGTCTGCTTATTTTGTTGGATGCACCATAGACATGTGGCTCCTCCTGCATGATAGAATGATGATAGATGGACTCAACTGGTGTCAATCTCCCTGAGCCTTAAGTCCATAAAATTCAGCTGAAGTTCTTTTCGTATTATTGTTCTCAAAACTACAACCTGACAAGCCAAGATTGTAATCTACTCCTCTTTGAAAGCATACAGCTTAGCCAATTTATCAGTTCTATCATGCATCTGAAGACCAATGTGAGATGGAATCCACAGCATGTGCACTCTGACTCCACTGTCCACAATCCTACCATACCTGTGTCTGGCTTCTGACACAAGCATGCCACAATTTATGCTTAATGAGTTGAGAGCATTTATGGATGACAGAGAATCAGTTACAATTAAACTGTCAATCTTTGATACATAGATGCATTTCAGTGCAAGGAGTATGGCAAACAGTTCTGTCTGAAGGGTAGAGGCCCAATTATTGATGCGTGCTCCAATTTCTTTAAGAGAGCCATCACTCTGTACGACAACAGCAGCACTACCAGCTGCACCAGTGGATTGGTGAACAGAACATCAACGTAAATAATTGCGAGAGTGTGTGCTGTGTGACTAAGTTCATACAGCTTAAGGCCTCATGTTTGGCTTCAAGGTGAAGTTTTGGTTGTGATTTAAGAAGTAGTTTGGGGGAAATGGAGGAATGGTAGTTTGGAATGGGGTAATATTCCATGGAGCGGAGAAGTGCCGCTGTTGCCTTACTTGACATAGATCATGTATCTGATTCATGCGGAGGTCGGTTCCAGTCTTTTCAATCCATCTGGAGGAGTGTTCACCAGTGCTGAGGAAAGTTTGGAGGGCTTCTGTGCAGGGGTTTGAATGAGCTTGCCTGAGCATATTAACCCTAATTAGGATATTTCTTTCAGTAACACGATCTCTGATGCTTGGAATATCAAGTTCTTTTTGCATATTTAAAATTTTGGCAGTACGAGGGCATCCTAGGATGTTCCTCATTGCTTCGTTCTGCAGTTTTTCCAGCCCTCCAAGCTTCCAGTCAGACACAAGAGCAAGTAGTGGCGCAGCATAATCAACCAATGATCTAATATAAGCAAGATACATCATTTTCACAATTTTAACATTAGCACCATACCTGGGGTGAAGCCCTGCCACAACTCTTAGTCGTTCTTTATATTGGCGACAAAGTCTTGTTACAACAGGTCCAAGTAGTGGAACCTCAAAGCCTAGATACATGTGCATTCGGAACATTTCGTATCATTACAGTGTTTTTAGTGATTTCACCTGCAAAATAAGTGACCATGGGCCCCAAGAAAGCGTCTAGTGCCAACGCTACAGGAATAAGGGTGAGAATTACTATGGATATGAAGAAAGAGATCATTGCTAAGTATGAAAGTGGAGTGCATGTCTCTGAGCTGGCCAGGTTGTATAGTAAACCCCAATCAACCATCGCTACTATTGTGGCCAGGAAAACGGTAATCAAGGAAGCTGTTCTTGCCAAAGGTGCAACTTTGTTTTCGAAACAGAGATCGCAAGTGATAGAAGATGTTGAGAGACTGTTATTGGTGTGGATAAACGAAAAACAGATAGCAGGAGATAGCATCTCTCAAGCGATCATAAGTGAAAAGGCTAGGAAGTTGCATGAGGATTTAATTGGAAAAATGCCTGCAACTAGTGATGATGTGAGTGACTTTAAGGCCAGCAAAGGTTGGTTTGAGATTTAAGAAGCGTAGTGGCATACATAGTGTGATAAGGCATGGTGAGGCTGCCAGTTCGGACCACAAAGCAGCTGAAAAATATGTGCATGAATTCAAGGAGTACATAGACAGTGAAGGACTGAAACCTAACAAGTGTTTAATTGTGATGAAACAGGCCTGTTTTGGAAGAAAATGCCAAGCAGCACCTACATTACTGAGGAGGAAAAGGCACTCCCAGGACATAAGCCTATGAAAGACAGGCTTACTCTGTTAATGTGTGCCAATGCTAGTGGTGATTGCAAAGTGAAGCCTTTATTAGTGTATCACTCTGAAACTCCCAGAGCGTTCAGGCAAAAGAATATCCTCAAGGCTAATTTGTGTGTGCTGTGGAGGGCAAACAGTAAGGCATGGGTCACTAGGGACTTTTTCTATGACTGGTTACACCATGCATTTGCCCCCACTGTGAAAAATTACCTAATTGAAAATAATTTAGACCTTAAGTGCCTCCTGGTGTTAGACAGTGCCCCTAGTCATCCTACAGACTTGGCAGAGCGACTTTGTGGGGACATGAGCTTCATTAAGGTCAAGTTTTTGCCTCCTAATACCACTCCTCTCCTGCAGCCCATGGACCAGCAGGTCGTTTCCAACTTCAAGAAACTGTACACAAAAGCTCTGTTTGAAAGGTGCTTTGTAGTGACCTCAGAAACTCAATTGACTCTAAGAGTTTTGGAGAGATCACTTTAATATCCTCAATTGTGTAAATCTTATAGGTAAGGCTTGGGAGGGAGTGACTAAGAGGACCTTGAACTCTGCTTGGAAAAAACTGTGGCCAGAATGTGTAGACAAAAGGGATTTTGAAGGATTTGAGGCTAACCCTGAGAAGCGTATGCCAGTTGAGGAATCATTTGTGGCATTGGGGAAGTCCTTGGGGTTGGAGGTTAGTGGGGAGGATGTGGAAGAGTTGGTGGAGGAGGACAATGAAGAGCTAACCACTGATGAGCTGCTAGATCGTCTTCAACAGCAAGAGGCCAGACCTGAGGAAACTGCTTCGGAGGAGGGGAGAGAGAAATTGAAGAAGTTGCCTACTTCAAAGATTAAGGAAATATGTGCAATATGGCTTAAAGTGCAAACCTTTATGGATGAAAATCACCCTCAGACAGCTATTGCAAGCCGTGTTGGTGACTATTACACTGACAATGTTGTGAAACACTCTAGGAAAGTCATAAAGGAACGAGAGGTACAGACCTCTATGGACAGATATGTTGTGCGACAGAAGTCCAGTGACTTTGAAGCTAGTCCTAGTGGCATTTAAAGAAGAAGGGAAGTAACCTTGGAAAAGGACTTGACACCTCAAGTCTTCATGGAAGGGGATTCCCCTTATAAACATTAACACCATCCACACACTCCCCTCCTCCTATCCCATCAGTCATCACCAGATCTTCAATAAAGGTAAGTGTCATGTAACTGTGCATGTCTTCTTCAGTTTGTGTGTATTAAAATTAATATTTCATGTGGTAAAAATTTTTTTTTTTTCATACTTTTGGGTGACTTGCACGGATTAATTTGATTTCCATTATTTCTTATGGGGAAAATTAATTCTCCTAATGATTATTTCGCCTAACATTGAGCTCTCAGGAACGGATTAATAGCGTTATGCGAGGGTCCACTGTAATTCGTTCCAGAAGGCTGTTCAAGTGCAGATACCGAACAAATTTGTTCCTATAAGGAATAATGTAAATTGGATTAGCCAGTTTCAGACCCCCAAACATACACTTGCAATAGAACTTACAAAATTACACTTAAACGTATAATTGTTCGAGTTGGGAGCTGTTAGAAACTCGAGGTACCACTGTACATTATTTTGGTATGTATTCTGGTCATAGAGCCCATCGTAAGTCCAAATCGTAGGTAAACGAGTACGTCATTAAGTGAGAAGAGGCTGTATAGCACTTTGGCATTTTTTGGTTATCTTAGGTAATTTACACTATGTATAATTATTGTACTTATGTGTACCTGTGCCTGAATAAACTTACTTAGTCCTTGATTCCAGTTCATGAGCAGCTCTCTGAGCCAGCCATTTAGTCAGCCAGCCAGCCAGTTAGCCAGCCAGCCAGTTAGCCAGCTAACCAGCCAGCCAGTTAGCCAGCTAACCAGCCAGCCAGTTAGCCAGCCAACCATCCAGCCAGTTAGCCAGCCATCCAGCCAGTTAGCCAGCCAACCAGCCAGTTAGCCAACCAGCCAGCCAACAAGCCAGTTAGTCAACCAGCCGGCCAGCCAACCATCCAGCCAGTTAGCCAGCCATCTAGACAGTTAGCCAACCAGCCAGCCAGCTAACCAGCAAGTTAGCCAGCCAGCCAGTTAGCCAGTCAGTTTAGCCAGTCAGTTATTCAAACCAGCCAGTTAGCCAGCCAGCCAGTTAGCCATCAGTTATTCAGCCAGCCAGTTAGCCAGCCAGCCATCCAGCCGTTAGCCGTCCAGCCAGTTAACCAGCCACTTAGCCAGCAAGTCAGTTAGCCAACCTGCCAGTTAGCCAGCCAGCTAGTTAGCCAGCCAACCAGTTAGCCAGCCAGAAAGTTAGCCAGCCAGCCAACAAGTTCGTCAGCCAGCCAGCCAGTTAGACAGCCAGCCAGCCAGTCAGGGAGTTAGTCAGCCAGCCAGCCAGCCAATTAATTTTTTAGCCAGCGAGCCAGCTAGTTAGCCAGTCAATCAGCCAGTCAGCTAGCCAGCCAGTTAGCCAACCAGCCATTTAGCCAGCCAGCCATTTAGCCAGCTAGCCAGCCAGCCATTTAGCCAGCCAGCCAGTCAGCCAGCCAGTCAGCCAACCTGCCAGTCAGCCAGCCAGCCAGCCAGCCAGCCAGCCAGCCAGCCAGCCAGCCAGCCAGCCAGCCAGTTAGCCAGCCAGCCAGTTAGCCAGCCAGCCAGATAGCAAAGCCAGCCAGTTAGCCAGCCAGCCAGACAGCCAACCAGCCAGTTAGCCAAACAGGCAGCCAGCCCGCCCAATTAGTCAGCCTTCCAGCTAGCTGGCCAGCCTGCCAGCCAGTTAGCCAGTCAACCAGCCAGTTAGACAGCCAGCCAGCCAGCCAGCCAGTTAGCCAGCCAGCCAGTTAGCTTGTCAGCCAGCCAGTTATGCAGCCAGCCAGCCATTTAGCCAGTCAGCAAGTTAGCCAGCCAGCCAGTTCGCCAGCCAGTTAGCCAGTTAGACAGCCAGCCAGCCTGAGAGCCAGTTAGCCAACCAGGCAGTCAACCAGTTAGCCAGCCATCCAGTTAGTCAGCCTGCCAGGCAGCTAGCCAACCAGTTAGCCAGCCAGCCCGCCAGCCAGCCAGTTAGTCAGCCAGCCAGCCATTTATCCAGTCAGTTAGCCTGCCAGCCAGCCAGTTAGCCAGCTGGTCAGTCAGTAGTTAGCCAGTAATCCAGCCAGCCAGCTAGTCAGCCGGCCAGCCAGCTAGCCCACCAGTTAGCCAGCCAGCCAGGTAGTTAACCAGCCAGCCAGTTAGTCAGCCAGCCAGTTTGTTAGCCAGCCAGCGAGTTAGCCATCCAGCCAGCCAGCCAGCCAGTTAGCCAGCCAATTAGCCAGTCAGGTAGTTAACCAACCAGTCAGCTAGCCAGCCTGCCAGTTAGCCAGACAGCCAGCCAGCCAGTTACCCAGCCAGCCAGCTAGTTAGCCAGCTAGCCAGCCAGTTAGCCAGCCAGCCAACCTGCCAGTTAGACAGCCAGCCAGCCAGCCAGTTAACCAGTCAGGGAGTTAGTCAGCCTGCCAACCAGCCAGTTAATTTTTTAGCCAGCCAGCCAGTTAGCCAGTCAATCAGCCAGTCAGCTAGCCAGCCAGACAGCCAGCCAGCCAGTTAACCAGTCAGCCAGCTAGCCAGCTAGTTAGCCAGCTAGCCAGCCAGTTAGCCAGCCAGCCAACATGCCAGTTAGACAGCCAGCCAGCCAGTTAGCCAGTCAGGGAGTTAGTCAGCCTGCCAGCCAGCCAGTTAATTTTTTAGCCAGCCAGCCAGCGAGCCAGCCAGTTAGCCCGTCAATCAGCCAGTCAGCTAGCCAACCAGTTAGCCAGCCAGCCAGCCACTTAGCCAGCCAGTTAGCCAGCCAGCCAGCCAGTTAGCCAGTCAGGCAGCCAGTCAGCCAGCCAGCCAGCCAGCCAGCCAGTTAGCCAGCCAGCCAGTTAGCCAGCCAGCCAGTTAGCCAGCCAGCCAGTTAGCCAGCCAGCCAGTCAGCCAGCCAGCCAGCCAGACAGCCAGCCCGCCAGTTAGTCAGCCTTCCAGCCAGCCAGCCACCCAGTTAGCCAGCCAGTCATCCAGCCAATTAACCAGCCAGCCAGTTATCCAGCCAGCCAGCCATTTAGCCAGTCAGCAAGTTAGCCAGCCAGCCAGTTCGCCAGCCAGTTAGCCAGTTAGACAGCCAGCCAGCCTGAGAGCCAGTTAGCCAACCAGGCAGTCAACCAGTTAGCCAGCCATCCAGTTAGTCAGCCTGCCAGCCAGTTAGCCAGCCAGTCAGCCAGTTAGCCAGCCAGCCCACCAGCCAGCCATTTATCCAGTCAGTTAGCCTGCCAGCCAGCCATTTAGCCAGTCAGCAAGTTAGCCAGCCAGCCAGTTAGCCAGCCAGCCCGCCAGCCAGTCAGACAGCCAGCCAGTTAGCCAACCAGCCAGACAGTTAGCCAGCTGGTCAGTCAGTAGTTAGCCAGTAATCCAGCCAGCCAGTTAGTCAGCCGGCCGGCCAGCTAGCCCACCAGTTAGCCAGCCAGTCAGGCAGGTAGGTAATTAACCAGCCAGCCAGTTAGTCAGCCAGCCAGTTTGTTAGCCAGCCAGCCAGGTAGTTAACCAGCCAGCCAGTTAGTCAGCCAGCCAGCCAGTTAGTCAGCCAGCCAGCGAGTTAGCCATCCATCCATCCAGCCAGCCAGTTAGTCAGCCAGCCAGCGAGTTAGCCATCCACCCATCCAGCCAGCCAGCTGGCAAGTCAGCTAGTTAGCCAGCCAATTAGCCAGCCAGGTAGTTAACCAGCCAGCTAGTTAGCCAGCCAGCCAGCGAGTTAGCCATCCATCCATCCAGCCAGCCAGCTGGCAAGTCAGCTAGTTAGCCAGCCAATTAGCCAGCCAGGTAGTTAACCAGCTAGCCAGCCTGCCAGTTAGCCAGGCAGCCAGCCAGCCAGTTAACCAGCTAGTTAGCCAGCTAGCCAGCCAGTTAGCCAGCTAACCAGCCAGTTAGCCAGCCAGCCAGTTAGGCAGCCAGTTAGTCAGCCAGCCAGGCAATTAGCCAGCCAGTCAGCCATCGAGCCAGTAAGCCAGCCAGCCAGCCAGCCAGCTAGTTAGCTAGCCAGACAGTTAACCAGGCAGTCAGCCAGTCAACCAGCCAGCCAGCCAGCAAATTAGCTAGCCAGCTATGCTGGTAGCCAGACAGCCAGCCAGTTAGTCAGCCATCCAGTGAGCCAGTTAGTCAGCCAGCCAGGCAGCCAGCCAGCCAGTTAGCCAGCCAGCCAGCCAGTTAGCCAGCCAGCCAGCCAGTTACCCAGCCAGCCAGCCAGTTACCCATCCAGCTAGCCAGCCTGCCAGTTAGCCAGCCAGCCAGTTAGCCAGCCAGCCAGTTGCCAGCCAGTCAGTCAGCAGTCAACCAGTCATCCAGCCAGCCAGTTAGCCAGCTGGCCAGCCAATTAGCCAGCCAGTTAACCAGCTAGCCAGCCAGTCAGCCAGCCAGCCAGTTAGCTAGCCAGCCAGTTAGACAGCCAGCCAGCCAGCGAGTTAGCTAGTCAGCCAGTCAGCCAGCCATCCAGCCAGTCAGCCAGTCAGCCAGCCATCCAGTCAGCCAGCCATCCAGCCAGTTAGCTAGTATTACACCCCAGGTTCTCAAAGGCCGGTTATCCTTGGTGTAAAGGGAGCAAAATAAACACAGCGGAAAAACTTCGAATTATATTATCCTTCACCAAGTATAAACAGCAGTATGTACACTATATTCACTATGTACAGCAATAGGCATTAGTGCATGCCACAATAATCAAGGCAGAATAGAAGCCAAGAGAAAGCAGACCACCATGCTTCAACCAGCTTTAGAATGAAAATGACAAGGATGAAAACATGAGTGGTAACCACGTCATCTTCACAATTGCCAGATCCACATTCTCACTGGCTGAACCTAGATACTGATCTGACGATGTGGCTCCGTTGGATCGTCAGATCTGGTTCGCTGGTTGGCAAGGTAGCCTATGTGAGTTTGTTAACGTGCTCCGAATAAAGATTACATACTCTTTGCATGCAGCACCCACACCCCAAGAGGGCTCATGATTAGGCTTCCCCCTCAATGGGTAAACATGCCACCATGGCATAGTATAATGGAACCGCCTTTCCTCTCAACCATCCATCTCATTAGATAGAGCTCAGCTTTAATCTCAACTTAAAGTCAAACTCTAAATTAGAGCAAGACAGCAGACAGTAGGGGTAACGTAGGTCCAAGATACCTGCGGACGGTAACAGAATATCCCCTCGCTAAAAAAAACCCACAACACTAAGTCTTCATAATATACAAAAGGGGGAAAAAAAAGAGCTACACATGTGTTTACCCAAAGTCCCTAACACATCCTAACCTAATACATAAATGTAAATTCTAGACAGAACATAAGCCATCATATTTTCATTGCCAGCAATGTGCTGCACTTTTATATGGTTGCAACCTGATGGACCACTTCATAATTCTTGTGTTGTAATTTTTCTTATGCTGTAGATAGACCAGAGGATTGTGGTCACTATAGACTGTGACCACCTGCAAAGTCTGGCCCACATACACATCAAAGTGCTCCAAGGTCAGTACCAGAGCGAGGGCTTCTTTTTCAATTGTAGAGTAGGCCCTCTGGTGCGGTTGGTACTTGGCTGAATAGTAAGCCATACGCTGCAATCCATCATCCCCAGATTGCAGAAATACTGCCCCCACCTCAGACTCACAGGCATCTACCTGTAATGTAAAGGGGTTTGGAGAAATCAGGAGAATAGGAGCAGTACAGAGGATTAATTTGGCTTTATGGAAAGCCTTTTGGCATTCTGATGTCCACTTAAAGGGGACTTTTTGACTGGTAAGTGAGATTAGAGGGGTTACAATATCTGAGAAATTTTTACAGAATCTTCTATAAAATCCTACCATACCTAGGAAACGTTGGAGGGATTTCCTGTCGTGAGGTACTGGATAATTTTTAATGGCAAGAATTTTAGCAAATTTAGGGGATACTTTGAAACTACCTACTTCATGGCCCAGAAAGGTAATAGTAGATTGGCCAAAGGATGACTTGGATAAATTAACAGTTAAGTGGAAACTCTGGAAGGTCTCAAATAGAGCCTTATGACTAAACATGTATTGATCCCAAGTATCCAACACAAAGGTACCTGATAGTAACCTTTAACCCTCTCAGGGTTCCTGACGTACTAGTACAGCTTACACACCAGGGTTATTGATGTACTTGTACGCCTAAATTCTAGCGCCTTCAAATCTAGCGAGAGAAAGCTGGTAGGACTACATATGAAAGAATGGGTCTATGTGGTCAGTGTGCATGGTATAAAAAAATCCTGCAGCACACGGTGCATAATGAGAAAAAAAAAACTTTTTGGTTTAAAACAGCGACTTTGCACTGTATTTTCATATGGTATTTATGGTTATATTCTAGTTTTCCTGGTCTCATTTTATAGAATGGAAGACATATTACAGAAATTGAGATGATTTTGATTGGTTTCACAATGAAAAGTACCTTGAAATTGAACTCAAAGTAGCAGAAATGTTCGATTTTTGCCAAAGTTCAAAAGTAAACAAATCAAGCCACACATCCAATACACGTCAACTGGTGAGTGTAATATTCTTTCACAAGTGTGCTGATATTAGTTATACCATTTCTACAATAATGCAGTAGCCTGCATAACAGTAAATCTTCTATTTTTTGTGAGAATAAAAATTCAAAGTGGAAAGCAAAAGAAATGTAAGAGGGGCCTGGGGATGTGACTAATGAACAGAGGAAATGTTATTTTAGTGCCAGAAATGTATGTCTTGTTTATTCTGGACCTTATTCGGAAATTGACATCTTTTGAAATTTGTGTGAAATTGGCAAAATTGCTAATTTCTGACCACTTTATTGGATAGTTGAAATCGGTGAATGGGTGGTTCTTGTACTCAATCGATAGAAAAAATGAAGTTCTAGCGAAATATGATTTTTGTCGACTAGTACACTGGAATTGGCTGAAAATAGGGCTCAAAGTGGGTGTAATAGCCAATGAGTAAACATCGTCAAGACCGCTAACTTTGTGAGAGCATAATTCTGTAAGTTTTCCATCAAATTTCGTAGTTTTGGTGTCATTGTGATCAAGAAAAGATTCTCTATCATAAGAAAAAAAAATTTTTTTTTGCCCCGAAAAATTTTCGACCCTGAGAACAAGTTTAGGAGAGGGCCTCTCGACCCTGAAAGGGTCAAGACAGTCTAACTTGGACACAAAAGTAGCCTTACCCACAAAGTTGATTACGTCATCCAGACGTGGCAGAGCATAAGCCTCTGCAGTTTATGACCTCATTCACCTTATGGTAGTCTGTACACATTTGAAAACCTCCATCAGCTTTCTTAACTCTTAAACTGTCCAAACATAGATCTACGTTTGTGCGCGTAGCACTCCGACCTTGATTTTCTCCATAAGAAAGAATGTAAAAGAAAACGTAGATTTTTGTTCGGAGCGCTAGGCGAGCGAACGTAGATCTGCGTTTGGACAGTTTAAGGGTTAACAAGGATGTACGGTGAAGCCCATGGACTAGACGACTCCTCCACTAACCCATGCTCTAACAGAAATTCTACCTCCTGCTAAAGTAGCCTCTGTTTTTCAGGATTAGCTCTGTAGAGGGAGAGTTAATAGGTTAAGAGTTTCCCACATCTACATCATGATATCCTAGTGTACATTTTTTTTGGAACATCCAAAAAGATAGGGTAAGATTGTAGGAGCGCAGCTAAACTTGTTACTTGATTCTTAGAAAGCCCCACCATTAAAGGGCTAGGGTCCTTGAGGAAGACAGAATTGGAAAGCTTTACATTAATCTCAGAAATAGAGTGCAACGAGTCAGGGTCATCTACAGAGTCAGAGGACAGAGTCATTACTGGGACTTTGGTGTGTTAAATGCTTTAATTTGATTAATGTGGTAAGTTTCAGTTTTTGAGGACTTGTTAAGGGGAGACACCACATAATTTACATCAGATAATTTGCTTACAATTTGCATAGGTCCCATAAATCTAGCTTTTAAGGTGTGGCCAGGTATAGGTTCCTGTTCCAACACCTTGTCTAGGAGATGGAGCAAAAATTTGAATTTCTGTCATATCTCTGTTTCATCGTGCTTTGAGCTGTCTTTAAGTTAGCCTTAGCCAACTGACGTGCCACCTGCAACCTTGAAGAAGGGTTGTAAAGTGTTGAGCAGATGTCTTCTCCCATCCATCCTTCCTTGAGCACCTGAAGAGGACCTCGTACATTGAGCCCAAAGATTAGCTCAAACGGACTATACCTGGTAAACTGCACAGTTTCCCTTATTGAAAACAGCAACAAAGGTAGTGATTCATCCCAGGAAAATGTAGGAAAATGCATATAAAAAGTTCTCATCATGGTTTTTAATGTCTGATGGAATCTTTCCAAGGTGCCTTGGGACTGAGGATGATATGCAGTGGATAAGTTGTGAATTATCCCTAGCCTAGTTAATGCTTCTCTAAATGCTTTGGCAGTAAAGTTAGTACCTTGATTGCTCTGAATAGATTTAGGAATGCCAAAGCAAGAGATAAACTTAGTTAAAGCTTTAAGAATTGCTTTAGTATTAATACTAAAGAGTAAGGTTATGAGGATAACAAAAAGATTAGGTGATGAAAGATTGAATATCAGATTGGAGGGAGAGAGTATGGAGGAGGTGAACGTATTCAGATATTTGGGAGTGGACGTGTCAGCGGATGGGTCTATGAAAGATGAGGTGAATCATAGAATTGATGAGGGAAAAAGAGTGAGTGGTGCACTTAGGAGTCTGTGGAGACAAAGAACTTTGTCCTTGGAGGCAAAGAGGGGAATGTATGAGAGTATAGTTTTACCAACGCTCTTATATGGGTGTGAAGCGTGGGTGATGAATGTTGCAGCGAGGAGAAGGCTGGAGGCAGTGAGATGTCATGTCTGAGGGCAATGTGTGGTGTGAATATAATGCAGAGAATTCGTAGTTTGGAAGTTAGGAGGAGGTGCGGATTACCAAAACTGTTGTCCAGAGGGCTGAGGAAGGGTTGTTGAGGTGGTTCGGACATGTAGAGAGAATGGAGCGAAACAGAATGACTTCAAGAGTGTATCAGTCTGTAGTGGAAGGAAGGCGGGGTAAGGGTCGGCCTAGGAGGGTTGGAGGGAGGGGGTAAAGGAGGTTTTGTGTGCGAGGGGCTTGGACTTCCAGCAGGCATGCGTGAGCGTGTTTGATAGGAGTGAATGGAGACAAATGGTTTTTAATACTTGACGTGCTGTTGGAGTGTGAGCAAAGTAACATTTATGAAGGGATTCAGGGAAACCGGCAGGCCGGACTTGAGTCCTGGAGATGGGAAGTACAGTGCCTGCACTCTGAAGGAGGGGTGTTAATGTTGCAGTTTAAAAACTGTAGTGTAAAGCACCCTTCTGGCAAGACAGTGATGGAGTGAATGATGGTGAAAGTTTTTCTTTTTCGGGCCACCCTGCCTTGGTGGGAATCGGCCGGTGTGATAATAAATAAATAACTGTGCAGGGGAATTGCTTCTGAGTATCTATTTTTTCAAGTAACTTTTATGGCCTCTGAGACCAATATAAAGACTATTTGGTTTATATTCACTCATTGTATACTACACAATAACAGCACAAACTTTGCTGTCATATTGAAGAGTTATGAGCTATATTTAATATTTGAGGTCTAAACTTTTTTGGAAATGCTAACCTGTCTGACTGTTGCCTTCCTTCCATTTCCTTACCAGTCTCAGTGCTGATTAAGTAGTCGTTCTTAATTTTATAGTTGACTGGGTGATGTGAAAAGGATTTACCCATGGCTGCCTGAAAAGCGAAATTTAAGGAAGGGTCTTTTCGCTGTTCCTTTCGAAAGGACAGTCCCTCAGGCATGGAAACAGACACATCTGGCAATCCTGCAACCCTGGAATAGGAAGGCTTGATCTGGGTCTGTTCACTAAATTTACAAGGCCCTGGCCAGTTTTCCTCGTAAAACAAATTGGCTATTCCGAGATCAGAGTCGTTATTACTGGGTAATGTTATTACCCAGTAATAACACTGCATCTTTCATAGGAAATCCATCAGATACCCCTACAGTCAAATATCCAGTGTAATACCTACTTTGGATGTATATTTTATGTAAGGGGAAAGAAAACACTGCTACTCCAAAAGCTTCTAGAACAGAGTATTGTAATGAGGTGTGTTCAGAAAGAGGAAGTACTCCCTCTCTTATAAGTGAGCAATATGCTCCAGTGTCCCTAAAGGTTCTGACTTCGGTTTTCTTTGAATTTTCCTGAAGGGATATTTTACATTTACTATAATATGGGGCCATCCCTTTCTCTACTTCTTTCAGGGACATAACATTATAAATTTTTCCCTAATGGTTGGGGTTTATTTGGGCAGTTAGGTCTGATGTGGCCTGATTTATTACAATGGGAGCAAACGACATTTTTGACCTTAGCTCCTTGCTGATGTTGTGGCTGGTGCCACTCTGGGTACTGTTATCGGGATACACCATGTTGACCAGTTTGTCGCTCACCAGGTTGACCATAGGTTGAGTAGCGTGGCTCACCAAGTGACTTAGTTGGCTGACATCATCATTCCTCTTCCTGCTGGCAGTTCATTCTCCAATCAGGAACTTTTCGTTGACGGTCTGTACTCGTGCCAGGCTATTGAAAAGAGAGATGGAACCGCTCAGACAACGAGCAGTTGGTTTCAAAAGTATCAGCTAACCTGGCTGCCTCCATTACAGTGGTCAACACATGATCCTGCAGGACTCAAATCTCTGGTCCAACATAATGACACCAAAAGTATGAAATTTGATGGAAAACTCAAGGAATTATGCTCTTATGAAGTTAGTGGTCTTGACGATGTTGATTCATCGGCAATTTCGCCCATTTTGAGCCCTGTTTTCTGACAATTTCTGTGTACTAGTTGACAAAAATCATATCTATTCCGCTAGAACTCCATTTTTTCTATCGAATGAGTACAAGAAACCACCCATTTACCGATGTCAAGTATCCAGTAAAGTGGTCAGAAATTGGCAATTTTGCCAATTCCACACAAATTTCAGAAGATTCCAATTTCCAAATAGGACCCAGAATAACTAAGACAGACATTCCTGGCATTAAAATAACATTCTCTCTGTTCATTAGTCACGTCCCCAGGCCCCTCTTACATCTCTTTTGCTTTCCACCTTGAATTTTTATTCTCACAAAAAATATTAGATTTACTGTTATGCAGACTACTGCATTATTGTAGAAATGGTATAAATAATATCAGTGCACTTGTGAAAGAATATTAGACTCACCAGTTGACGTGTATTGGATGCTTGGCATGATTTGTTTACTTTTGAAATTTGGTAAAAATCGAAAATTTCTGCTACTTTGAGCTCAATTTCAAGGTACTTTTCATTATGAAACCAATCAAAATCATCTCGATTTCTGTAATATGTCTTCCATTCTATAAAATGAGACCAGGAAAACTAGAATACAACCATAAATACCATACGAAAATACACTGCAAAGAAGCTGTTTTAAACCAAAAACATGGAGTTTTTTTTTATTCTCATTATACACTGTGTGCTGTAGGATTTTGTTTATACTGTGCACACTGACCACATAGACCCATATTTTCATATGTAGGCCTACCAGCTTTCTCTCACTAGATTTGAAGGCGCTAGAATTTAGGTGTTCTAGTACATCAATAACCCTGGTGCGTAAGCCGTACTAGTATGTCAGAAACCCTGAAAGGGTTAAGGGTCTTCAGTCTTTCTTCATAAGGAAGATTTTTAATGCTAAGTATTAATTTAGTCATTCTACGCTGAATGTTTTCTAACGAATTTATGTCCATTCTGTAATATGGAGACCAGAACCGAGCTGCGTAATCTGGGTGAGGCCTTACTAATGACATATAAAGATGTAATACACCTACCATCCGACTTACGACCGAGTTCGGTTCCGAGAAACCGGTCGTAAGTCGAAGTGGTCGTAAGCCGAACTTTACTACTGAATATCAACATAACATTTTTGTAATGACTTTATTTTATTGTTTTATTTTGGTATTTCATGTTTTACTTTACTTTTTATGCTGTTAGTACTGTATTTTATACTGTAAGGTTTAGGATAAACACTGTGTACAACACAGATAGTTGCTTATTTCCCAGAAATTTGGCATAAAAACACGGTCGTAAGTTGAGTGGTCGTAAGTCGAGCAGGTCGTAAGTCGGATGGTAGGTGTATAACCACTGGACTTTTGTTGCTTACACTTCTAGATATAAATCCCAGTAATCTGTTTGCCTTGTTACCTACTCTTCGGCATTGCTGTCTTGGTTTAAGGGTACTGCTTACCATAGCTCAATTGAAAGGTACTTTTTGTTGTGAAAGCAATCAGAATCATATCTATTTCTGTAATATGTCTTTCATTCTATCAAACAAGACCAAAAAATGAGAATACAACCATATGAAAATACACCCCAAATTCGGAGTTTTATACCAAAAACACAGTTGCAGTTTTTTTTCTCATTATGCACTACGTGCTGCAGGACCTATTTTCTCATATGTAGGCCCAAATTTACTGGTCACAGCATATCTGTGTGAGCTGAGCTCAAGGCGACTGACAGTGACTTCAAAGCCACTTTTATCTTTTTTGGACACTGTATGGTGTATGTGCTTTACACAACGAGAAGCATTTCTTTTATTTGTTGAAACCATGGCTAGGGCTAAAAGTGAGCAATAAATGGAGAAAAAGAAATTGGAATGACTTATGCGGCAAGTAGCACCACCCAACAGTAGCAACAGGTTGGTGTGGCCACCCTGGAAATTTGAAATTATGCTAGCCAAAATTAGTGCTGGATTACTGAGGGAGCTGGATTACTGATTGCCAGATTAGTGATGGCCAACTTGTATTAAGTGTGGTGCATGCAGAGAAAAAAACTAATTTTTCTTAACATAATTTCATTATTTATATGCATAATAAAAATAACATAAATTTCCGTACAGTTATACAAGCTAATTTATGCCACAGTTTTTAGGCTTTTTCATTTGTGTTCAGTATCGCTTTCCTGCACCAGCATCCAGCTGTAGTTGACTATTCAGCACCCCAAAATTAGTTAGAAATGCCTGTTTTTAAATGTGAACTGAAACTATTGTTGGCCAATGTATTTGCCATTCAAATTATACTATATATATATTGTAAAGTATACATACCCCATTTTATATTTCTATATATTTTTTAATTGTAACATTCTACTTCTTAATAAGGTGTTCTGAATTTCATATTCTAGATTGTCAATTAAGTTCATCAGAGAGACGATGGATGAGATCAAGGATCTTATAAAAGAAAAGAAGCTTGTAGATGGCCAGTTCAACTTTCTCACTTACCTCATGTCTCGTAAGGAACTCTCTGAGAAGGATGTCATCACCATCACTTTGTCTCTCTTCTCTGATGGTCTTTCTACGGTAAGCACTTCTTATGTAAATTAGGGTATATTCAATATAATACAGCCTCTCCTTACTTAACAACGGAGTTCCATTCCTAAGACCACATCGGTAAATGAATTCATCACTAAGTGAGGAGCATATTATAATGGTAGTTTTTATCAATGATCTATGGTCTTAATGTCACCTTTGCATCATTTACAGGTGAGCCATCACTAATCCGGCATCATTGGGACCTGTAGTATGCAGGATTAGTGAGTTTGCCGGATTACAGAGTGGTTATGTTAGAATAAATTTAATTAACCTATCAATAGATCTGACTCGGCTACATCTTCCTCATTTTCATCACTGCTTTCTCCTCCAATGGCTTGCTGCTGTGGATTTACAACCATCTGCACAATTTCCGAGTCAGAATAAAGATGAAATTTGAAATTATGCTAGCTGAAATTAGTGCTAGATTACTGATGGAACTGGATAACTGATTGCCGGATTAGTGATGGCCGACCTGTTTAACATTTCTGGTATATTTTCAAATGTTTATACAGTAGTGTACTGTATATTGTATTAAACAGAATAGAGGAAATCAGCTCTAATATACATTATTTAGATATGAATACTGGTCAGAGAGCCCTTCGTAAGTCTGAGTCGCTGGTAAACGAGTATGTCGCTAAGTGAGGAGAGGCTGTATTAACCCTTAAACTGTCAAAGCAGATCTATGTTCACATGCGTAGTGCTCCAAAAGTAGATCTACTTTTTTTTTTACATATTTTCATATATAACAAAAAAAAAGTGGATCAAAGTTATTTTTACACATTTTCAAATGTAAAAAAAGAAAAGAAGATCTACTTTTTTACATACATTCAAATGTTGAAAAAACGTAGATCTATGTTTGGACAGTTTAAAGGTTAATAATACAGGCACTCCTCACTTAGCGACTGAGTTCCGTTCCTACCACTAGGTCATTAAGCAAATTCGTCGATAAGTGAGTTGTGTCAACCATCTGTAGATGTTTTAATGTCACCTTTGTATACACTACACTGTATACAATATACCAGCTGGTCGGAGAGCTGGTCGTAAGTCTGAGTGGTCACTAAACAGGTAGGTCGTTAAGTGAGGAGTGCCTGTAATATTTTTTTTTCAACAAGTTGGCCATCTCCCACTGAGGCAGGGTGACCCAAAAAGAAAGAAAATCCCCAAAAAGAAAGTGCTTTTGTTATCATTCAACACTCTCTCCTCACTCACACATAATCACTGTTTTTGCAGAGGTGCCCAGAATACAACACTTTAGAAGTATTTTTTTTTTTTTAATAAGTCGGCCGTCTCCCACCGAGGCAGGGTGACCTAAAAAAGAAAGAAAATCCCCAAAAAGAAAATACTTTCATCATCATTCAACACTTTCACCTCACTCACACATAATCATTGTTTTTGCAGAGGTGCTCAGAACACAACAGTTTAGAAGCATATACCTATAAAGATGCACAATATATCCCTCCAAACTGCCAATATCCCCAACCCCTCCTTTAGAGTGCAGGCATTGTACTTCCCATTTCCAGGACTCAAGTCCGGCTATATAAAAATAACCGGTTTCGCTGAATCCCTTCACTAAATATTACCCTGCTCTCACTCCAACAGATCGTCAGGTCTCAAATACCATTCGTCTCCATTCACTCCTATCTAACATGCTCACACACGCTTGCTGGAAGTCCAAACCCCTCGCCCACAAAACCTCCTTTACCCCCTCCCTCCAACCTTTTCGAGGACGAACCCTAACCCGCCTTCCTTTCCCTACAGATTTATACGCTCTCCATGTCATTCTACTTTGAGCCATTCTCTCTAAATGACCAAACCACCTCAACAACCCCTCTTCAGCCCTCTGACTAATACTTTTATTAACTCCACACCTTCTCCTAATTTCCACACTCCGAATTTTCTGCATAATATTTACACCACACATTGCCCTTAGACAGGACATCTCCACTGCCTCCAACCGCCTCGTCACTGCTGCATTCACAACCCAAGCTTTACACCCATATAAGAGTGTTGGTACTACTATACTTTCATACATTCCCTTCTTTGCCTCCATAGATAACGTTTTTTGTCTCCACATGTACCTCAATGCACCACTCACCTTTTTTCCCTCATCAATTCTATGATTAACCTCATCCTTCATAAATCCATCCGTCGACACGTCAACTCCCAAGTATCTGAAAACATTCACTTCTTCCATACTTCTCCCCAATTTGATATCCAATTTCTCTTTATCTAAATCATTTGATACCCTCATCACCTTACTCTTTTCTATGTTCACTTTCAACTTTCTACCTTTACACACACTCCCAAACTCATCCACTAACCTTTGCAATTTTTCTTTAGAATCTCCCATGAGCACAGTATCATCAGCAAAAAGCAACTGTGTCAATTCCCATTTTGTATTTGATTCCCCATAATTTAATCCCACCCCTCTCTCGAACACCCTAGCATTTACTTCTTTTACAACCCCATCTATAAATATATTAAACAACCATGGTGACATTACACATCCGTGTCTAAGACCTACTTTTACTGGGAAGTAGTCTCCCTCTCTTCTACACACCCTAACCTGAGCCTCACTATCCTCATAAAAACTCTTTACAGCATTTAGTAACTTACCACCTATTCCATATACTTGCAACATCTGCCACATTACTCCCCTATCCACTCTATCATATGCCTTTTCTAAATCCATAAATGCAATAAAAACTTCCCTATCTTTATCTAAATACTGTTCATATATATGCCTCAATGTAAACACTTGATCTACACATCCTACCCTCTCTGAAACCTCTTTGCTCATCCGCAATCCTACATTCTATCTTACCTCTAATTCTTTCAATTATAACCCTACCGTACACTTTTCCTGGTAAACTCAGTAAATTTATTCCTCTATAATTTTTACAATCTCTTTTGTCCCCCTTCCCTTTATATAAAGGGACTATAAATGCTCTCTGCCAATCCCTAGGTACCTTCCCCTCTTCCATACATTTATTAAACAAAAATACCAACCACTCCAACACTATATCCCCCCCTGATTTTAACATTTCTGTCATGATCCCATCAGTTCCAGCTGCTTTACCCCCTTTCATTCTACGTAATGCCTCACGCACCTCCCCCACACTCACATCCTGCTCTTCTTCACTCCTAAAAGATGATATACTTCCCTGGCCAGTTCATGAAATTACCGCTTCCCTTTCTTTGTCGACATTTAAAAGTTCCTCAAAATATTCTCGCAATCTACCCAAAACGTCCATCTCCCATCTACTAACTCCCCTACTCTGTTTTTAACTGACAAATCCATTCATTCTCTAGGCTTTCATAAGTTGTTTAACTCACTCCAAAATTTTTTCTTATTTTCATTAAAATTCCTTGAAAGTGCTTCTCCCACTCTATCATCTGCTCTCCTTTGCACTCTCTCACCACTCTCTTCACCTTTCTTTTACTCTCCATATACTCTACTCTTCTTATAACACTTCTGCTTTGTAAAAACCTCTCATAAGCTAACTTTTTCTCTTTTATCACACCCTTTATTTATTTATTTATTTATTTATTTATTTATTTATTAATTTGAACATGATACAGTGAAGTACAAAGTTATTACAGTGCAACATGCCAAAGCCCCTTGTATGCAGAGCATTATGACCCTTTACTTCATCATTCCACCAATCACTCCTCATTCCTCCTGCACCCACTCTCCTATAACCACAAACTTCTGCCCCACATTCTAATACTGCATTTTTAAAACTATTCCAACCATCTTCAACCCCAACACTACTCATACTTGCACGAGCCCACCTTTCTGCCAATACTCGAACTTCCTCCTCCCTTAGTTTATACACTTTCACCTCCCTCTTGCTTGTTGTTGCCATTTTCCTCTTTTCCCACCTACCTCTTACTCTAACTGTAGCTACAACTAACTAATGATCCAATATATCAGTTGCCCCTCTATGAACATGTACATCCTGGAGCCTACCCATCAATCTTTTATCCACCAATACATAATCTAACAAACTACTTTCATTACGTGTTATATCATACCTTGTATATTTACTTATCCTCTTCTTCATAAAATACGTATTACTTATTACCAAACCTCTTTCTACACATAGCTCAATTAACCCTTTCAGGGTTTCGGCCGTACTAGTACGGCTTACGAGCCAGGGTTTTTGACGTACTAGTACGCCTAAATTCTAGCGCCCTCAAATCTAGTGAGAGAAAGCTGGTAGGCCTACATGTGAAAGAATGGGTCTATGTGGTCAGTGTGCGTGGTATAAAAAAAATCCTGCAGCACACAGTGCATAATGAGAAAAAAAAAAAAAACTTTGACCGTGTTTTTGGATTAAAACAGCGACTTTGCACTGTATTTTTGTATACTATTTATTGTTGTATTCTAGTTTTCCTGGTCTCATTTTATAGAATGGAAGACATATTACGGAAATTGAGATGATTTTGACTGGTTTTGCAAAGAAAAGTACCTTGAAATTGAGCTCAAAGTAGCAGAAATGTTCGATATTTTACCAAAGTTCAAAAGTAAACAAATCATGCTATGCATCCAATACACATCAATTTTGCCAATTTCACACAAATTTCAAAAGATTCCAATTACCGAATAGGGTCCAGAATAAACAAGAAAGACATTCCTGGCACTAAAATAACATTTCCTCTGTAAATTAGTCACGTCCCTATGCCCCTCTTACATTCTTTTGCTTTCCACTTTGAATTTTTATTCTCACAAAAAAATAGAAGATTTACTGTTATGTAGACTACTGCATTAGTGTAGAAATGGTATAAATAATATCAGCGCACTTGTGAAAGAATATTAGACTCACCAGTTGATGTGTATTGGGCGCATAGCATGATTTGTTTACTTTTGAACTTTGGTAAAAATCGAACATTTCTGCTACTTTGAGCTCAATTTAAAGGTACTTTTCTTTGTAAAACCAGTCAAAACATCTCAATTTCGGTAATATGTCTTCCTTTCTATAAAATGAGACCAGGAAAACTAGAATACAGCAATAAATACCAAACGAAAATACAGTGCAAAGTCGCTGTTTTAATCCGAAAACACGGTTAAAGTTTTTTTTTTCTCATTACACACTGTGTGCTGCAAGATTTTTTTTATACTGCGCACACTGACCACATAGACCCATTCTTTCATATGTAGGCCTACCAGCTTTCTCTCACCAGATTTGAGGGCGCTAGAATTTAGGCATACTAGGACGTCAAAAACCCTGGTGCATAAGCCGTACAAGTACGGCTGAAACCCTGAAAGGGTTAACCCCTTCAGGGTCCAAGGCCAAAATCTGAAGTGGTGCTCCAGTGTCCAAGAAATTTTGAAAAAAAAAAAATTATTTTTTCTTACAGAATTAAAGAGCATATTTTTGTGAAGGTAATAAGACAAAAAAAAAAAATTCTGATCAGTACTTACCGAGATACAGTGCCAAGAAGTTTGTCAAAAATGATGTGGTGGCGGCAACATCGACGAATTCCACATACGCGCATTACATTATTTTGCGTTTTTTTTTTTTTTTTCTGTTCCAATTTTTTTCTATTCCTACTAACATTTGGGCCCTGAGAGACCAATACTGTATATAATGTATATATATAAACTCACTGTATTGAACACAATAACCGCACTAAAGTTATTATCATATTATTGTTTACCACTGTTGTTTATTACAATAAACATGCACAAATCTTGTATAATACTAATGTTCTATCATATATTTACATATTTACAATCACTGGACATGGTTTTAAAACTGCTGGAGCTTGTGGAACTCCTTGAAACAAGGCACCATGCACAGAGGCACCTTACATTCCTCACACATAAACCGAGTGTCTTTGCGTCTTTGTTGCCATCGTTTTGTTTGTGTACAGACGATGCATCTCTTCTGAGCAAATTTCTTCTGAGTTGAAGGAAGTTGTATTATGAAATGATCACCTTCCCTCCTCAAACGCTTGGGTATATCCTGAGGAATTCGAGGACCGTGTGTATAGCAGGTGTTGTTACCTGGTACTTCATTATGAGTTGTATGACAACAGACAAACAAAATTCACCATACGGTGGTCTGTTGCCAGTCTTTATTTGGTACATATTATATGCATTGAGCATTGAAATGTCCATGAGATGGAAGAAAAGTTTCATGTACCACTTGTAACTCTTACGAACACAGTCAACAAAACCAATCTGCATGTCACATTTGTCAACAAAGCGCATGTTTTGTGTATAATCAATCACTGTCACTGGTTTTCGAATACGTTCATTAGTCACTCGATCAACTTTGCCACTGTCTTGCATTTCATTACGGTGAATGGTTGTCAACAATGTGACATCTCGTTTGTCATGCCACCGTAATGCCATGATGTCATTGGCAGTAAACACCTGCACGTCATCACCACGAGCACCTGCGTTGAGCCTGGGCATATGTTTACGATTAGAACGCACTCTGCCACACACATCTGTCTTGTTCACTCGCATGAAATCACTGAGTAATGGGCTTGTGTACCAGTTATTGGTATATAATGTATGCCCCTTACCAAGATAAGGTGCCATCATGTTTCTCACTGCGTCACCTGAGATACCCAATAACATCTTGGGGTCTTTCAATGTTTTACTACCCGTGTATACAACAATATCCAACACCAGGCCACTGTCACAATCACAGAGTACAAACAGTTTTATACCAAAGCGTTTCCTCTTCCTCGGTATATACTGCTTGAATGACAGTCTACCTTTGAACAAAATCAGACTCGTCAATTACAAGATTCTTGAATGGATAAAAGTATATGCTGAACTTTTGTTTTAGATACATGAAAACATTTCTAATCTTGTATAACCTGTCACTTCTGTCAGGCCTGGTTTTGTCAGAGAAGTGCAACATATGTAAGAGTAGGATAAACCTGTTCACTGGTATGATTTCACTGAAGACCGGGGTAGAAATTAGCTGATCTGTGGACCAGTATGCTTTTATATTATGCTTATAGATGTGAGGCATAAGCATTATTGTTGCAAAAAGCAAATACATTTCTGCAACAGTCGTCTCTTTCCACCTGTGTAGTCTTGACTGTGGTGATAAGATCATATTTGCCATGGTGTACTCAAAATACTTATTACAGGTCTCCCTCAACATTCACGTTTTCAACTTTCACGGGCTTCACATATTCGCGAATTCCCAACCGCCAAATTCCCAGCCACCAAATTCCCAGCCGCCAAATCATATTTAAGTTTCCCGCCACCTGCGGGTCCCTACTACCCTCTCTCCGAACCCCGCAACTGGCAGCCAGCCCTCCCACCACTCAGTGTGGTGAGTGTTTTGTTTGTTCATTATTTGCTATTAAAACTACTTAAATAATGAAAACCCCATTCATGACTGCATATTGGAAAATATTGGGAAAAGGGTATTAGGGGTGACATCATGTGTTTACTTTGAACACAGAAAAAATCGAAATTTTGTTTTGCTAATAATAACAATATAATAATAATAATAATAATAATAATAATAAAAATAAAAATTAATAATAATTAAAATTAATTGAAAAAGGAAATTGTAAAAAAATACGGGGAGTGGTTGCAATCGTCAGTGTGGACTTTGTTTATGCTGGAGTGAACATTTTTTCCCCCGCTTTCCAAACTTTTTTCAATAATTCATTGTGTTTGGTGCTTGTAGATTGGGGTTTTGATGGAGTGGTAAAAGCAGTGATTGGGCAAGGTATTTAAAACATACATGTTATTAATAAATGTTATTATTATTTATAACTGTTTTTAAATACATCATGTTAATAAAAATACTTTTATTAATAATAGCAATAATAATAATAAAACTGGCACCAGCCCTCCCACCGCCATCATCAGTCAGTCAGTCAGTCTCCAGCCACTGTGCGAGGGGTCATTGCTGTTTGTGTGGTGGTAAAAGTAGCTCTGCCATGCAGTTAACCCCAAAATTTAATCTCTCCATTCAACTGATCAGTAACTGCATGTAATATCAAAAAGAAATAAAGAATTATAATTTAAATTTTTTTAATCATCACAAAACATCAGAGTTCGTCTGCCTTCGGTGGTGAGTGTTTTGTTTTTTTTTCATTATTTTTTAAAATACAGTTAAATAAAGTCAATCATTTATGATGCTAATAAAAATAATTATAATAATAACAATAATAATAATAATAAAAAATTTAAAAAAATAAAAATAAAAATACGAGGGTTTAAGCAGTGGGTGGGAGAGGCATCGTCGTCAGTTGGTTTGTTTAGCTGGAGGAGTATTATCCTCTGTGCTCTTCCAAACATTTTACAATAATTCATTGTGTTTGGTGTTGTTGATTGACTGTGACTGCTAAATAATTTAATGGGCCCCCAAAAAAAATTTTGGTAAAGAAACTGAGAAGCCCGAAAGAATTGAAGAAAGAAATTATTTAAAAAAATACGGGCGTGGGGGAGGGAGTACAAAATTTTACATGTTCTCAGGTACGTTTTTAGATTGTTCATGAGAACATAAGAAAGGGGGGGAAAACTGCAGTAGACCTGTTGGCCCATCATTCAGGTCCTTCACAAATCCCGCCCAAAACAGAATAAAATGCACCCAAGCAATAAGCTTTGAACATTCTATTTACTCGCATGCAAGACCCATTCAAATCCAACCACCTCTCACTTGTGTATTTATCCAACCTAAATGTGAAGCTACCCAAGGTTTTAGCTTTGATAGGACCTTGGGTAGCTTTAAAAAGAGATTGGACAAATATATGAGTGGGAGGAGCATGTACGTATATACATGTATATACATAGATTATTTCATTTTATTATTTTATTATATTTCCCTGCAATATATTGGGGCACCAAACATTCGCGATTTTTCAACATTCACGAGGCTCTTGATCCCCTAACCCCCGCGAATGTTGAGGGAGACCTGTACTTTCCCAGACAATAATTTCCATCAATGGCTGGTCAAAGAATAATTCAAAGAATTCCAGTTAATTGGCTGTGGTTCCAAGGGGACAAGTAGGTAGAATTCCACTTTGAGAATCATCAAAGTGGTGAGGCTTGGGAACAAAATTGGGATTTTGCTGCCAATCCCACATACGGTTTGCTGGTGGATACTGGACATCATAGGCTGGTTGTGCGGATGGTTGTGGTTGTGGTGGGCTGGTGGCTGGCGCTCCGCTTTGTCCTTGAACTGACGAGTCAGCAGCGTGGGGTCCCAGCATTGCCTGGTGAGTCACGCATGGCGGTGCCACTACCATCACCACTAACACCATCCACTGATGCCTGTGGTCTATCCATGCCAAGTGTAGCCACACCATCCTCACTATCACTACCTAAAACTGGTGTTGGGCCACGGGATGTACTCCGGGATGTACTCCGTCCCCTGGGCACAGCATAGGGTACACTACCCGAGCGCATGCGGCGGCGAACATACCGACGCTTCACTGGTGAATATGATTCCTCACTATCACTACTCGATTGATCGTCGAGCGCAATAAAATCACAGTCCACATCACTATCATCATCATTACTGAAGTCAGAGGCCTGGCCACGCGAAAATATTAGTTTTCTCTTGCGATGAGGAACAACCGACCGTGAGTCACGAGTGCCCACACCAGAGGTAGAAGGTTGAGGATCGTCAGGGTTTTCTGCACTATTATCGATATCCTGGTCATTCTTTTCGGTCACTAACTGATCAAAGCCATAGAATTCGTCTTCATTTCCACTTCCATCAGTGTCAGAACTATCAGATAGGAAGAGGAGAGTCCCAATTTTCCGGGGAGTGAGAGCTGACTTGTGACGAGGCATGGTGAACAAGGGTAACTGAGCCGGCGTTCCCACAATGCTATGCGGGCGCCTAGATTTTTTGTTTATGGCGCACACCCACCACGCAGACCTGTTCTCTCACATGTAGGCCTATGAGCATTTTCGTGCTAAATTTGACGGCGCTAGAATTTTGGCATAGATCTATGGTTTGGACACTCAACGTAAAGCCGTTGATCTACGGGACGGACCCTGAAAGGGTTAAAGTGCAAGCATAGTACTTCCTATTTCCAATACTCAAGTCCAACTATATAAAAATAACCGGTTTCCCTGAATCCCTTCACTAAATATTACCCTGCTCACACTCCAACAGCTCGTCAGGTCCCAAAAACCATTCGTCTCCATTCACTCCTATGTAACACACTCACACATGCTTGCTGGAAGTCCAAGCCCTTCGCCCACAAAACCTCCTTTACCCCCTCCCTCCAACCTTTTTGAGGATGACCCCCTACCCCACCTTCCTTTCCCTACTACAGATTTATGCCCTCTCCATGTCATTCTACTTTGATCCATTCTCTCTAGATGACCAAACCACCTCAACAACCCCTCTTCTGCCCTCTGACTAATACTTTTACTAACTCCACACCTCCTAATTTCCACACTCCGAATTTTTTGCATAATATTTACACCACACACTGCCCTCAGACAGACATCTCCGCTGCCTCCATCCACCTCCTCGCTGCAACATTTACAACCCAAGCTTTGCACCCATATAAGAGTGTTGGTACCACTATACTTTCATACATTCCCTTCTTTGCCTCCATAGATAACATTTTTTGTCTCCACAGATACCTCAATGCACCACTCACCTTTTTCCTTCATCAATTCTGTGGTTAACCTCATTCTTCATAAACCCATCCACTGACACGTCAACTCCCAAATAGTATCTAAAAACATTCACTACTTCCGTACTCCCTCTCTCCAATGTAATATCCAATTTTTCTTTATCTAAATCATTTGATACCCTCATCACCTTACTCTTATCTACATTCACTTTCAACTTTCTACCTTTACACACCCTCCCAAAATCATCCACTAACCTTTGCAACTAAATATATATGTTCAGTGGAATCTTGACTTATGAGTGTCCCAACATACAAGTTTTTTGAGATACGAGATGTCCCTGGGTTGATTTTTTGCTCCGAGTTATGAGCCAGCCACCCTGCGTCTCCATCATCGCAAGACTGGACACCTCGCTTGTTTATCTATGATTTCATGCTTTAATTGCATGGAAATCATCCTCTTTTTCTTCTCATATTATTAATTTAGGTAACTAGAGCATAGATCCAATTCCCTAGGTCAAGAGCCCCTCACCAGCATCAGGGTTCCTTGAGGCTGGTGAGAGGCTCTTGATCTAGGGAATTGGATTTATGCTCCAGTTACCTAAATTAATAATAATAATAATAATAATAATAATAATAATAATAATAATAATAATAAACTTATAATAATAATAATAATAATAATAATAATAATAATAATAATAATAATAATACTTATATATAATAATAATAATAATATTATTATTATTATTATTATTATTATTATTATTATTATTATTATTAGGTTGGTAGACAGCAACCACCCAGGGAGGTACTACCGTCCTGCCAGATAACTGTGAAACAGTAACCTGTAACTGTTTTACATGATGGTAGGATTGCTGGTGTCTTTTTTCTGTCTCACAAACACGCTGGAAAACAGGTATATCTTGCTACTTCTACTTACACTTAGGTCACACTACACAGGCATGCACATGTATACATGTACATACACACATTTAGGGTTTTTCTTTTTTTTCTTAATAGCTCTTGTTTTTTTTTTATCTCTCTCTATTGTCCATGGGGAAGTGGAAAAGAATCATTACTCCGTAAGCCATGCGTGTTGTATGAGGCGACTAAAATGCCGGGAGCATTGGGCTAGTAACACCTCCTGTACACACTAAAAATGAGAAGAAAAACTTTATAAAACTGGGATGCTTGAATGCATGTGGATGTAGTGCAGATGATAAGAAAGAGATGATTGCTGATGTTATGAACGAAAAGAAGTTGGATGTCCTAGCTCTAAGCGATACAAAGCTGAAGGGGGTAGGAGAGAAATAAGTGGGATGAAGTCAGGAGTATCTGAGAGAGTTAGAGCTAAGGAAGGGGTAGCAATAATGTTGAAGGACCAGTTATGGAAGGAGAAGAGGGAATGTAAATGTGTAAATTCAAGGATTATGTGGATTAAAATAAGGGTCGGATGTGAAAAGTGGGTCATAATAAGCATGTATGCACCTGGAGAAGAGAGGAGTGTAGAGGAGAGAGAGAGATTTTGGGAGATGTTAAGTGAATATATAGGAACCTTTGAACCAAGTGAGAGAGTAATTGTGGTAGGGGACCTAAATGCTTAAGTAGGAGAAACATTTAGAGAGGGTGTGGTAGGTAAGTTTGGGGTGCCAGGTGTAAATGATAATGGGAGCCCTTTGATTGAACTTTGTATAGATAGGGGTTTAGTTATAAGTAATACGTATTTTAAGAAAAAGAGGATAAATAAGTATACAAGGTATGATGTAGGGCATAATGACAGTAGTTTGTTGGACTATGTATTGGTAGATAAAAGGTAGAGGGGCCACAGATATATCAGATCACTTTCTAGATGTAGCTGCACTGAGAGTAAAAGGTAGATGGGATACAAGGAAAATAGAAGCAGCAAGTAAGAGAGAGGTGAAGGTGTATAAACTAAAAGAGGAGGCAGTTAGGTTAAGATATAAACAACTATTGGAGGATAGATGGGCTAGTGAGAGTATAGGCAACAGGGTCGAAGATATATGGGGTAGGTTTAAGAATGCAGTGTTAGTGTTCAGCAGAAGTTTGTGGCTACAGGAAAGTAGGTGTGGGAGGGAAGAAGAGTGATTGGTGGAATGATGATGTAAAGAGAGTAGTAGTAAGGGAGAAAAAGTTAGCATATGAGAGGTTTTTACGAAGTAGAAGTGATACAAGGAGGGAAGAGTATATGGAGAGAAAAGGAGAGGTTAAGATTGATTGATTGATTAATTCATGTTAAACGCTAAACTCACGTGGGTCATTCAGCGCAAGACGTGGTGGAGGTTTGATCCTCCATCTGCTGAGCGCCAGACAGACGCACTTCCTAGGTTAAGAGAGTGATGAAGCAATGTAAAAAGAGAGCAAATGAGAGAGTAGGTTAGATATTATCAACAAATTTTGTTGAAAATAAGAAAAAGTTTTGGAGTGATATTTATAAGTTGAGGAAGCCTAGGGAACAAATGGATTTGATAGTTAAAAATAGGAGAGGAGAGTTATTAACCCTTTGAGGGTCGACAGGCCCTCTCCAAAACTCGTTCTCAGGGTCGGTCAAATTTAAAAAAAAAAAAAATTCTCTTATGAAAAGATAGAGAATCTTTTTCCGATCATAAGGACACCAAAAGTTTGAAATTTGATGGAAAACTTACGGAATTATGCTCTCGCAAAGTTAGCGGTCTCGGCGATGTTTACGCCTCGGCGATTTTGCCCACTTGGAGCCCCATTTTCGGCCAATTCCACTGTACTAGTCGACAAAAAACATGAATATTTCGCTAGAACTCCATTTTCTCTATCGAATGAGTGCAAGAAACCACCCATTTATGAAATTCAACTATCCAGTACAGTGGTCAGAATTTAGCAATTTTGCCAATTTCACACAAATTTCAAAAGATGCCAATTTCCGAATAGGGTCCAGAATAAACAAGAAAGACATTCCTGGCACTAAAATGACATTTCCTCTGGTCATTAGTCACGTCTCAAGGCCCCTCTTATATTCTTTTGCTTTCCACTTTGAATTTTTATTCTCACAAAAAATATAAGATTTACTGTTATGCAGACTACTGCATTAGTGTAAAAAGTGGTATAAATATTATTGATGCACTTGTGAAAGAATATTAGACTCACCAGTTGACGTGTATTGCACGCTTGGCACGATTTGTTTACTTTTGAAATTTGGTAAAAATCGAACATTTCTGCTACTTTGAGCTCAATTTCAAGGTACCTTTCATTGTAAAACCAGTCAAAATCATCTCAATTTCTGTAATATGTCTTCCATTCTATAAAATGAGACCAAAAAAACTAGAATACAACAATAAATACCATACGAAAATACAGTGCAAAGTCGCTGTTTTATTCCAAAAAAATGGTCAAAGTTTTTTTTTTTTCATTATGCACTGTGTGCTGCAGGATTTTTTTTAGACTGTGCACACTGACCACATAGACCCATTCTTTCATATGAAGGCCTACCAGCTTTCTCCCACTAGATTTGAGGGCGCTAAAATTTAGGTGTACTAGTACATCAAAAACCCTGGGTCGTAAGCCGTACTAGTACGTCCGAAACCCTCAAAGGGTTAAATGAAGAGTTAGAGGTATCAGGAAGATGGAGGGAATATTTTGAGGAATTGTTAAATGTTGACGAAGATAGGGAAGCTGTGATTTCGTGTATAGGGCAAGGAGGAATAACATCTTGTAGGAGTGAGGAAGAGCCAGTTGTGAGTGTAGGGGAAGTTCGTGAGGTAGTGGATAGAATGAAAGGGGATAAGGCAGCTGGGATTGATGGGATAAAGATAGAAATGTTAAAAGCAGGAGGGGCTATAGTTTTGGAGTGGTTAGTGTTATTATTTAATAAATGTATGGAAGAGGGTAAGGTACCTAGGGATTGGCAGAGAGCATGCATAGTTCCTTTGTATAAAGGCAAAGGGGATAAAAGAGAGTACAAAAATTATAGAGGAATAAGTCTGTTGAGTATACCTGGTAAAGTCCGTGATAGAGTTATTATTGAAAGAATTAAGAGTAAGACAGAGAGTAGGATAGCAGATGAACAAGGAGGCTTTAGGAAAGGTAGGAGGTGTGTAGACCAAGTGTTTACAGTGAAACATATAGGTGAATAGTAGTTAGATAAGGGTAAAGAGGCTTTTTGTTGCATTTATGGATTTAGAAAAGACATATGACAGGCTACATAAGGGGGCAGTGTGGCAGATGTTGCAAGTGTATGGTATAGGAGGTAGGTTACTGAAAGCAGTGAAGACTTTTTACAAGTATAGTGAGGCTCAGGTTAGAGTATGTAGGAAAGAGGGAGATTATTTTCCAGTAAAAGTAGGCCTTAGACAAGGATGTGTGATGTCACCGTGGTTGTTCAATATACAGTGGACCCGCGGTTATCAGCCGGTTTAGTTATCAGCCAATTTGGTTATCGGCGGGTTTTTCGGCGCCCGGTTATTGGCCGTTCGCTCGGTTATCGGCTGTTTTGGATGCGTCCATCCGCCGGCTGGGGCAGCTTGCACTTCAGTTTGGCTTCGTCTCTTGGTGGCTGAGGAGGCTTCTGCTCATACATCCAAACATATCACTTGTTTACCATTGTTTTTAGTGGTTTTTCTTGCAGTGCAACTGTGAAATAAGTAATCATGGCTCCAAAGAAAGTTAATAGTTAAAATTCCTGTGGTAAAGGAAGTGAGAAACACCATGGAATTTA
>NC_069402.1:4364196-4383002 GCF_026875155.1 Cherax quadricarinatus | reverse complement strand
GCCCTAAAATGTTTTCTTATATTGTACAGGATCCCACGGGATAACACCAACCAAACATCCTATGACATTCCCCGTGTTTCAACTAAACCTTTACAAAAATTCAATGTATTTCAAAGGACCTAAAATCTGGAACACCCTACCTGAAAACTCTAGAACTGCAGACACATTAATCACTTTCAAAACTACAGTTAGAAAACATCTTATCTCCCTGATCCACCCCGACAACTAACTACATGATAACCACCTGGTGGTTCACAATTACACTCACTCACCCACTGACTATAAACCCAGAAATACTTAATCTTAAAATAATAAATCTTAACTAGTCATAAGTTTGCCTATGATACTCCAATATAGACACTTTGTATTGTGCCAAAACAAAAGCATTCACATTGCTAAAATCACAACTTATGATGTAGTCACTTAGCCTTAATACCATAATCTGTAAGGATTTAATGTTAAGAATTAATCTAAGTCTGCTCGAAATGCCTAGCCAGGCTAGGTGTCCTAGTGGCCCCCTCTGTAATTAGTATTTCATAACATGTAAACCACACAATACCCAAAACCTGTAAACCCTACATTGTAACCCTTATAGAGAATAAACTTGAATTGAATTACCACTCACAAATGCCCAAACCATGAGAGAATATTAGCTTTTGTTTATGCCATGGATGCATTGTTGATGCACTGAGGTAGAGGGGCACAGATCATGAGGCATTTTCAGCACTATTCTCTGTGTTTCCAGTGTTACTTTCGGTTGCTTTTATCTCAAATTCATAGAACTCCATTCCTGAATCACTATTGTCACTGTTGGAACTATCACCATCAAATACATAGTTGATCTGCTTGGGAGTTAAGATTATCAGCTCAGTGTGCCATGGTGAACATGGTTAATTAACCCTTTGACTGTCGCGGTCGTATATATACGTCATGGGAGATACCGTGTTTGACGCATCTATACGCATAAATTCTAGCGGCTTCAAATCAAGCGGGAGAGGGCTGGTAGGCCTACACGAGAGAGAATGGGTCTCAGTGGTCGGTGTGCACCCTGTGAAAAAAATCTGGGACTCAGCGGTGCATTGTGGGAACGCCTTGTTGGTAGTCCATTTTCACCATGCCTCGCGGTAAGAAGTTCCTCACTCCTCGGCGGATTGGAGGTCTTTTGTTCCCAAGTGATAGCTCAAACAGTGATGATAGTGTCAGTGAAAGTGAATTCCCTGGTTTTGAAGCGGGTGTTGACCGAGAAAATTACCCAGGATAACATAATTAGTGATGAAAACCCAGATGACCCACAACCTTCCACCTCTGGTGCTGGGCCGGCTCGTTCATGTTCTCCTGTACCAGGACGAAAGAGGAAACTATTTGCCCGTGTACAAGACTCAGATGTGAGCAGTGCAAGTGATAGTGATAGTGATTTCAAGGTTATTGAAAGCAGTTCTAGTTGTGACAGTGAGGGTGAATATTCCGCAGTGAAGCGGCAGTATATACGACGTCGCATGCGGTCTGGTAGTGTGCCATATGCTCTTCCAAGAGGAAGGAGTACATCTCGGAGCACATCCCGTGGCCCTACACCACGTCCTGATAGTGAAGATGACGATATTGTTACGATGGGTATAAATGATGTGAGTGAGGCAGCAGGCGGTGGTGGTGATAGTGATGGTGGCATGAGTCATGTGACACCAGCAGCGGGCCACGCTACTACCCGCGCTGCTGACTCTGCACAACTACAACCAGCCTCGCCCGACCCCACACTCCTACAACCACAACCACAACCTGCACAACCACAACCACATTACAATATCCAGAACGCACCAGCTGACCGCATCTGGGATTGGCAGCAAGATGACGAGTTTGTTCCCAATCCCCATGACTTTGATGGAGGACAAAGTGGAATATGGCCATCATGTACACTAGGGAACAATCCCACTGAACTGGAATGCTTTCAGTTGTTCTTCGATGAACCCCTGATGGACATTATTGTCAGGGAAAGCAATACTTTACTAGAGTACACCATGGCAAACACTATTCTGTCACCAAGATCACGCCTACACCAGTGGAAGGACACAACTGTGGCAGAGATGTATCTGTTCTTTGCCACAATAATGCTTATGCCACATGTGTATAAGCATAGTGTCAACACATACGGGGCGACAGACGCCTGATTTCAACCCCTGCTTTCAGTGACATTATACCAGTGAATAGATTTGTGTTACTGTTACGTATGTTACACTTTTCAGACAAAACCAGGCCTGACAGAAGCGACAGGTTATATAAGATCAGACGTGTGTTTATGTACCTGAAACAAAAGTGCTGTATGTATTTTTATCCCTTCAGGAAGCTTGTTAGTGACGAGTCTTTGATTTTGTTCAAAGGAAGACTCTCATTCAAGCAGTATATACCAAGCAAGAGGAAACGCTTTGGTATAAAGTTATTTGTTCTGTGTGATTGCAAAACTGGTCTGGTTTTGGATATAATTGTGTACACTGGCGGTAAAACAATGGAAGATACCAGGAAGTTACTGGGTATCTCTGGTGATGTGGTTAGAACAATGATGGAGCCATATCTTTGGGAAGGGGCATATTTTATATACTGACAACTGGTACACAAGCCCTATACTCAGTGATTTCTTGCGAGTGAACATGACAGACGTGTGTGGCACAGTGCGTAGAAATCGTAAACATATGCCTAGGTTCGATGCTGGCAGTCGTAGAGGTGAAGTGCAGGTGTTGCTGCCAATGACATCATGGCATTTCGGTGGCATGACAAACGTGATGTCACACTGCTGACATCAGTTCACCGACACGAAATGGTAGACACTGGCAAGCGAATAGAGAGACCAATGAACCCATTGTAAAACCTGCAGCTGTGATGGATTATAACCTCAATATGCGCTTAGTGGACAAATGTGACATGCAGATTGGTTTGCTGACTGTGTTCGCAAGAGTTATAAGTGGTATATAAAACTGTTTTTTCCATCTTCTTGACATTTCCATGCCCGAATGCTTATAATATGTATAAGTTGAAGACCAAGAACAAACCCAAATATGGTGAATTTTGTTTGTCAGTCATCAGACAAATAATATTCAAGTACCAAGAAACAAACACCTGCAATAGACCAGCGCCCACGAAATTATCAACACATGTCCTCTCGTCTGAGGCCTGGTGATCACTACCCCATACCACTGCCTGCTACTACTGCCAAGAAAAATGCTCAGAAGAGGTGTTTTGTCTGTGGACATACCACAAAACGCCCACAAAAACGCAGAGACACTCGTTTTATGTGTGAGGAGTGTAAGACACCATTGTGCTTATACCCATGTTTCAAAGAATTCCACAAGCTGCAGCACTTCTAGAAAAGTGTCCAGTGATTGTACATATGTATATATATTATAAAACAATCGTAATAAACATTTGTTTACATTGTTTGTGTAAACAAGTTTTAGCAACATTATAATGATACGAGTGTTTTTGCTATAATTGTGTTACATTCAACGAGTGTATATTTGAACATTGCACAATAATTTGGTCTCACAGGCCCCAAAAGTTATGTGAAAAAATAAAATAGTGAAAAAAGCAAGAAACCATCGAATACAAGTACAGTGGACCCTCGACTAACGCTATTAATCCGTTCCTGAGAGCTCATCGTTAGTCAGAATAATCGTTAGTCAAGTTAATTTTCCCCATAAGAAATAATGGAAATCAAATTAATCCGTGCAAGACACCCAAAAGTATTGAAAAAAAAAATTTTAACACATGAAATATTAATTTTAATACACACAAACTGAAGAAGACATGCACAGTTACATGACACTTACCTTTATTGAAGATCTGGTGATGATTGATGGGATGGGAAGAGGGGAGTGTGTTGATGGTCTTAGTGTTTAGAAGGGGAATCCCCTTCCATTAGGACTTGAGGTGGCAAGTCCTTTTTCGGGGTTACTTCCCTTCTTCTTTTAATGCCACTAGGACCAGCTTGAGAGTCACTGGACCTCTGTCGCACAACATATCTGCCCATAGAGGCCTGTACCTCCCGTTCCTTTATGACATTCCTAAAGTGTTTCACAACATTGTCAGTGTCACCATTAAACACTTGTTCAGGTTTCAGTCCTTCACTGTCTATGTACTCCTTGAATTCCTGCACATATTTTTCAGCTGCTTTTTGGTCCAAACTGGCAGCCTCACCATGCCTTATCACACTATGTATGCCATTACGATTCTTAAATCTCTCAAACCAACCTTTGCTGGCCTTAAATTCACTCACATCACCACTAGTTGCTGGCATTTTTCTAATTAAATCGTCATGCAACTTCCTAGCCTTTTCACATATGATCGCTTGAGAGATGCTATCTCCTGCTATCTGTTTTTCGTTTATCCATACCAATAACAGTCTCTCAACATCTTCTATCACTTGCGATCTCAGTTTCGAAAACATAGTTGCACCTTTGGCAAGAACAGCTTCCTTGATTGCCGTTTTCTTGGCCACAATAGTAGCGATGGTTGATTGGGGTTTTGTGTACAGCCTGGCCAGCTCGGAGACATGCACTCCACTTTCATACTTAGCAATGATCTCTTTCTTCATATCCATAGTAATTCTCACCCATTTTGCTGTAGGGTTGGCACTAGAAGCTTTCTTGGGGCCCATGGTGACTTATTTTGCAGGTGCAATCACTAAAAAGGCTGTGATAATATGAAATGTTCCGATTGTATGCTTGGAAGCGACCGCGGTGGCTGGCTGGCTTGTAAACACTGGCCAGAAGTGGACGCGTCTCAGACTGAACGAATAATGTTGGTCGAGTTTTTTAGCGCTAATCGAGGCAAAATTTTTGCGATAAAATGTATCGCTAGTCAGATTTATCGTTAATCGATGCCATCGCTGGTCAAGGGTCCACTGTAAATCAAAGTTTACCGGGTGACCGGCAGTCGCCGCTGTTTGCCGCTTGCAGATCAATTTCAGCAAACTTCAGGACTCTATATCTCGGTAAGTACTCATGGGAAAAATTTTTTTTTGGGACTAAAACAATCAGGAAAATAATCTTAACATTTTCATAAGAAAAAATAATGTTTTTTTTTTTCGAATATTTTGCGACACCAGGAGACACTTCAGGATTGGGCCCTTCGACAGTCAAAGGGTTAACATGCTGTTCCCATGATTCATTGCGGCAGCCCCGATTTTTGTACACGGTGCACACCAACTGTACAGACCTGTTTTCTCGTGTCTCGGCCTTGCAGGCATCTCACATCAAATTTGAAGGTGCTAAGATCTACATAATCAACACTGTAGATCTATGTGACCAAAAGTTTAAGGGTTAGTAAGAAAGGTAATAATAATAATTAAGCACTCTGGGATAGAGACAAGACATTCACTCCCACTGTTTAGCAGCAAGGTATACACATGAACAGGTGGTTAAGAGCAGCAGGTGGTACAGAAAATAAGATAAAATAATAAGGAAGGTTTGGAAGACATTAAATTAAATTAGACAACCTGAAGAAAAATCACAAGAAAAAGCATAATATATGTCTAACCTTAAATATTTCAATATTTGCCTCCACCAGTTTCTGTGCTAAATCTTCCTTCAGGCCACCATTTAAGCAACCAAGAGATTTTTCAAAACAGCACATCCCTGCAGCTGGTTTATAAATAATAATTAATAAATCATTTATGAAAAATAGGAAGTAAGTATCATAAAATATTTGAGCATTAATATAACACAGTGGAACCTCTGGAGCAGTTTCCTCAGGTCTGGCCTCTTGCTGTTGAAGATGATCTTGCAGCTCATCAGTGGTTAGTTCTTCATTGTCCTCCTCCACCAACTCTTCCACATCCTCCCCACTAACCTCCAACCCCAAGGACTTCCCCAATGGCACAACTGATTCCACAACTGGTATACACTTCTCAGGGTTAGCCTCAAATCCTTCAAAATCCCTTTTGTCTACACATTCTGGCCACAGTTTCTTCCAAGCAGAGTTCAAAGTCCTCTTAGTCACTTCCTCCCAAGCCTTACCTATAATGTTTACACAACTGAGGATGCTAAAGTGATCTCTCCAAAACTCTCTTAGAGTCAATTGAGTTTCTGTGGTCACTACAAAGCACCTTTCAAACATAGCTCTTGTGTAGAGTTTTTTGAAGTTTGCAATGACCTGCTGGTCCATGGGCTGCAGGAGAGGAGTGGTATTAGGAGGCAAAAACTTGACCTTAATGAAGCTCATGTCCCCAGAAAGTCGCTCTGCCACATCTGAAGAATGACCAGGAGCATTGTCTAATACCAGGAGGCACTTAAGGTCCAATTTATTTTCCAGGAGGTAATTTTTCACAGTGGGGGCAAATGCATGGTGTAACCAGTCATAAAAAAGGTCTCTAGTGACCCATGCCTTACTGTTTGCCCTCCACATCACACACAAATTAGCCTTGAGGACATTGTTTTTCCTGAACACTGGGAGCTTCAGAGTGATACACCAATAAAGGATTCACTTGGCAATCACCACTAGCATTAGCACACATCAAGAGAGTAAGCCTGTCTTTCATAGGCTTATGTCCTGGGAGTACCTTTTCCTCCTGAGTAATGTAGGTCCTGCTTGGCATTTTCTTCCAAAACAGGCCTGTTTCGTCGCAATTAAACACTTGTTCAGGTTTCAATTATTCACTGTCTATGTTATCCTTGAATTCCTTCACATATTTTTCAGCTGCTTTTTGGTCCGAACTGGCAGCCTCACCATGCCTTATCACACTATGTATGCCACTACGATTCTTAAATCTCTCAAACCAACCTTTGCTGGCCTTAAATTCACTCACATCACCACTAGTTGCAGGCATTTTTCTAATTAAATCGTCATGCAACTTCCTAGCCTTTTCAAATATGATCGCTTGAGAGATGCTATCTGGTTTTTGTTTATCCACACCAATAACAGTCTCTCAACATCTTCTATCACTTGCGATCTCTTATTTGAAAACAAAGTTGCACCTTTGGCAAAAACAGCTTCCTTGATTGCCGTTTTCTTGGCCACAATAGTAGCGATGGTTGATTGGGGTTTCATATACAACCTGGCCAGCTCGGAGACACGCACTCCACTTTCATATTTAGCAATTATCTCTTTCTTCATATCCATAGTAATTCTCACCCTTTTTGCTGTAGGGTTGGCCCATGGTGACTTATTTTGCAGGTACAATCACTAAAAACACTGTGATAATATGAAATGTTCCGATTGTATGCTTGGATGCGACCGCGGTGGCTGGCTTGTAAACACTGGCACTCACGGGACAAGTGAGGTGGGCTCAGGCCGCACGTGGACGCGTCTCAAACGAATCGCGTTGGGCGAGTTTTTTAGCGCTAGCCGAGGCAAAATTTTTGCGTTAAAATGTATCGCTAGCCGGATTTAACATTAGGTAATGCCATCGTTACCTGAGGGTCCACTGTACAGTGGAATCCCGGTTATAGGCTGTCACAGAAATTGGCCAATTCAGAAATCGAGCACTTTTATCTGCAAAGTTTTGCTCCGGATATTGGCCATGCTCTCGGAAATAGGCCGTATGAGACTCGTCACCACTGACCTGCGACGCTCTTCCTCACACGTATCACACTCAGTCTGCGCATCTCTCTTGTTGGATTCATCCATTGTTTCTGGTGTTTTTTTGTTGATTGCAACTGTGAAATAAGCCACCATGGGACAAAAGAAAGTTCAGAGTGCTATTTGGTAAAGAAGGTGAGAAACATGATAGAATTCAAGAAAGAAGTTATAGCAAAATATGAAAGTGGCGTACGTGTGTCGGACCTCGCCAGGATGTATGGCAAATCAACATCAACAATCAGTTCCATCATGCTGAAGGAAGCAGAAATCAAGGAAGCTGATGTTGCAAAAGGGGCAAATATGCTAACGAAACAGAGGTCGCAAACAGTTGAGGATGTGGAGAAGTTGTTGTTGCTGTTGTGGATCAATGAGCAACAATTAGTGGGAGATAGTGTTTCAGAAGGTATAATTTGTGAGAAGGCAAGGCAGTTGCATGCGGATCTTGTAAAGAAAATGCCAGGAGCGAGTGTTGCTGTTAGTGAATGTAAGGCCAGCAGAGGCTGGTTCGACAGATTCAAGAAGTGCAGTGGCATACACAGTATTGTAAGGCATGGTGAGGCTGCAAGTTCAGACAAATGTGAGGCCAAAGCATTCGTTCATGAATTTAACCCTTTGACTGTCGCAACCCCAAATCCTGAGGTGTCTCCTGGTGTCGAAAAAATAAATAAATAAATAAATAAATAAATAAATAAAAAAAAAAAAAAAAAAAAAAAAAAACTTATGAAATGATAGAGAATCTTTTTCCGATGGTAATGACACCAAAAGAATAAAATTTGATAGAAATCTTATGGAATTACGCTCTTGTGAAGTTAGCGACCTCGGCGATATCTACGAATCAGCAATTTAGCCCACTTTGAGCCCTATTTTTGGCTAATTATATTGTTCCAGTCGACCAAACTCGTAGCTATTTCTTTAGAAATCCATTTGTTCTATCGATTGAATGCAAGAAACTGCCCATTTACCGATTTCAACTACCCAATAACGTGGTCAGAAATTTGCAATTTGGCCAATTTCACCCAAATTAAAAAATATGCCAATTTCAAAATAGGGTCCAGAATGAACAATGCAGACATTCTTGGCTCTAAAATAACATTTTCTTTGTTCATCAGTCACGTCTCCAGGCCCCACTGATATTACTCTTGCTTTCTATTTTGAATTTTTATTCACACAAAAAATAGAAGATTAAATGTTATGCAGACTACTGCAATATTGTTATAATTGTATAAATAATGTCAACCCATTCATGACTGCATATTAGAATGGCTAGTTGGACATTTATTGGACAATGACATCATTTGTATACGTTTGAACATCGGGAAAAATCAAACATTTCCCCTACTTTGAGCTCCATTTCAAGGTTCTTTTCATAGTAAAACCAATCAAAATCACCTCTATTTCTATAATAGTCTTCCATTCTATCAAATGAGACCAAGAAAACGAGAATACAACCATAAATACTATACGAAAATACACCACAAAGTCGGCGTTTTAATCCAAAAACAAGGTTGGAGTTTTTTTTTTCTCATTATGCACTGCGTGGTGCAAGATTTTTTTTTATATGGTGCACATTGACCACACAGACCCATTCTCTCACATATGGGCCTACCATCCTTCTCCTGCTTGATTTGAAGCCGCTACAATTTTTGAGTATATATACGTCAAACAGGGTGGCTCGTAAGACATATATATACGACTGAAACAGTCAAAGGGTTAAGAGGTTCGTCGAGGCTGAAGAATTCCTCCCCCAACAAGTGTTCAATTGTGATGAAACAGGCCTGTTTTGGAAGAAAATGCCGAAGAGGACCTACATTACTCAGGAGGAAAAGGCACTGCCAGGACACAAGCCTATGAAAGATGGCCTAACTCTTTTGTTCTGTGCTAACGCTAGTGGGGATTTTAAAGCGAAGCCTTTACTGGTGTATCACTCAGAAAATCCCACCGTGTTCAAGAAAAACAATGTCATCAAGAATAAATTGTGTCTTGTGGAAAGCAGATAATATAGCATGGGTCATGAGGCAAATTTTCAAAGAGTGGGTCTATGAAGTGTTTAGTCCCAGTGAAAAAATACCTCCTTGAAAATAATTTGCTACTCAAGTGCCTCCTGGTAATGGACAATGCTCCTGCTCATCCTCCAAACTTGTTAGACCTATTGTCTAGGGACTTCAGTTTTATAACAGTGAAGTTCTTGCCTCCTAACACCACTCCTCTCCTCCAGCTCATGGACCAGCAGGTCATTTCTAACTTCAAAAAAATCTACACCAAAGCAGTGTTTGAAAGGTGCTTTGAAGTGACCTCAGACACTCAGTTGACTCTTATAGGTAGGGCTTGGGAGAGAGTGACTTTCAGGACTTTGAACTCTGCTTGGAGACAATTGTGGTCACAATGTGTCGTCCAGAGGGATTTTGAAGGGTTTGAGGCTGACCCCTGACCCTGCTGTGGACTCTGTTGCGGCATTGGGCATTACCATGGGGTTGGAGGCAAGCGGCTAGGATGTGGAAGAGTTGGAGGAGGACCACAGGGAAGAGTTAACCACTACACAGCTACAAGAGCTTCACCTGGAACAGCAACAGGCCACAGCTGAGGAACTTGTTTCAGAGAAGGAGGAAGAGGGACTGAAGGAGGCACCTTCTTCATTGATTAAGGAGATTTGTGCAAAGTGGAATGATGTGCAAAGTTTTATTGAGAAGTACCACCCAGAGCAAGCTGAAACAAGCCATCTCTGCAGCAAGTTCTGTGACAGAACCATGTCCCATTTTAGGGAAATCTTAGAGACGCCAGAGAGAGAGCACTCTTGACAGTTATTTTGTGCGACAGGGGTCCAGTGACTCTCAAGATGGTCCTAGTGGCATTAAAAGACAAAGAAGGGAAGTAACCCCAGAGAGGGCTTTGATACCTTAAGTCCTTATAGAGAGGGATTACCCTTCCAAACAATAAGTCCTCCCTCTCTCCTCCTCCCTATCTTCCAGATGCCAGCAAGCCTCTTCAGTAAAGGTAAGTACATGTAAATGTTATTTTTAATGATTATTTAAATTTTAATTTATCTGTTGTATTACTAATTTAAGTATACTATATGTATTTATCTGTGTTGTGTGTATGTAAAATTATACAGTGGAACCTCGGCTTACGAATGCTCCACCATGCAAATTTTTCAGGATATGAACCGTCGTTTGGTCAATTTTTTGCTTCTGGATATGAATGAAATTTCAGGATGTGAACTTTCCCCTTAACCCTTTGAGGGTTTCGGACGTACTAGTACGTCTTACGCGCAGGGTTTTTTGACGTACTTGTACGCACAAATTCTAGCGCCGTCAAATCTCGCGGGAAAAGGCTGGTAGGCCTACATGTGAGAGAATGGGTCTGTGTGGTCGGTGTGCGTGGTAGAAAAAAAATCTGGGACCCAGTGGTGCATTGTGGGAATGCCATCTTAGTAAACAATGTCCACCATGCCTTGCGGTAAGAAGCTCCTCACTCCTCGGCGAATTGGGACACTTTTATTCCCCAGTGACAGTTCTGGTACAGATGGAAGTGCCAGTGAAGATGAGTTTCAAGGTTTTGGTGAGGTTTTGACCGAAACTAATGACCATAATATCGGTAATAGTGAGGAAAACCCAGACGACCCTCAGCCTTCCACCTCTGGTGCTGGGCCGTCTTGTTCACGTTCAGTTGTACCAGAATCCAAGAGGAAACTTCTATTTTCCCAAATCCCAGACTCAGATGAGAGCATGGGTGATGATAGTGATAGTGAATGTGAACTACAAGCTCTTCAAACTAGTTCCAGTAGTGATAGTGAAGTGCAATATTCCCCAGTGAAGCGTCAGTATATACGACGATATATGTGCTCTGGTAGTGTGCCATATGCTATTCCAAGGGGAAGGAGTGCTTCTTGGAGTACATCCCGTGGCAGTACAACAGGAACAGACAGTGAAAATGACGATGATACTGTTGCAATTGGGATGGAAAATGTGCGTGGTGGTAGTGGTGCCGGCGGTGAGGCACCAGCAGTGGGCCATGCTACCACCCACGCTGCCACCCACGCCGCTGCCTCAGCTGATCTACAACAAAGGCCACCATCCCCCACCCACCCATCACACCAGCCTCCACAACCACAACCTCCACAACCACAACCACCTGTCATTGTCCAGTACCCACCAGCAGACCGCACCTGGGATTGGCAGGAAGCTGTCAATTTTGTTCCAAATCCCCACCAGTTTGATGACAGCCAAAGTGGAATACGGCCATCTTGTACACTTGGGAACAATGCCACTGAACTGGAATGTTTCGAGTTATTCTTTGACGAACCACTGATGGAAAGTATTGTCATGGAAAGCAACACATACTACGAGTACACCATGGCAAACACATTACTTTCACCAAAATCACGTCTACACCAATGGAAGGAGGCAACTGTGGCTGAGATGTATCTTTTCTTTGCCACAATAATGCTTATGCCACATGTGTATAAGCACAAAGTGAAATCATACTGGTCAACAGACCGCCTGATTGCAACCCCAGGTTTCAGTGATATAATGCCAGTGAATCGATTTGTGCTAATGTTACGTATGCTTCATTTCTCAGACAAAACTAGGCCTGACAGAACTGACAGGTTATATAAGATTAGGCATGTGTTTGTGTATCTGAAAGAGAAATTCAGTACGCATTTTTATCCCTTCAGGAAGCTTGTAATTGACGAGTCTTTGATTCTGTTCAAAGGAAGATTCTCTTTCAAGCAGTACATACCAAGCAAGAGGAAACGCTTTGGTATAAAGTTGTTTGTGCTTTGTGATTGTTACAGTGGTCTGGTATTGGATATTATTGTGTACACTGGAAGTTATACATTGCAAAATACCAGAAGTTATTGGGCATCTCAGGTGATGTGGTTAGAACAATGATAGAACCATACCTTGGTAAGGGGCATATATTATATACAGATAACTGGTACACAAGCCCCTCACTCAGTGATTTTTTGCGAGTGAACATGACAGATGTGTGTGGCACAGTGCGTGCAAATCGGAAACATATGCCTAGGTTTGACGCTGGCACTCGTAGAGGTGAGGTGCAGGCGTTTGCTTCCAATGACATCTTGGCATTTCGGTGGCATGACAAACGAGATGTCACACCGTTGTCATCAGTTCACTCTAATGAAATGGCAGACAGTGGCAGGCAGCATAGAGAGAGCAATGAACCCATTCTAAAACCTGCAGCTGTGATTGATTACACCTTCAACATGCGTTCAGTGGACACATGTGACATTCAGATTGGGTTTGCTGATTGTGTTCACAAGAGTTATAAGTGGTACATCAAACTGTTTTTCCATCTTCTGGACATTTCCATGCTCAATGCTTATAATATGTATAAGATGAGGACCAGAAACAAACCACAGTATGGCGAATTCTGTTTGTCTGTCATCAGACAAATAGTATTCAAGTACCAAGGAACAGCACCTGCAATTGACCGCCCACCAAATTATCAACAACTACCTGCTCGTCTGAAGCATGGTGATCACTTCCTGGTAAAACTGCCTGCTACTACTTTCAAGAAAAAGGCTCAGAAGAGGTGTTACGTCTGTGCACATACAAAAAAACGCCCACAACAACGCAGAGACACTCGTTTTATGTGTGAGGAATGTAAAACACCACTGTGCATGACACCATGTTTCAAAGAGTTCCACAGGCTGCAGAACTTCTAGAAACATTCCCTGTGACTGTATATGTGTATATAAAATATAGAAAAATAGTAATAAGCAACATTTCATATCGTTTGTTTGTGTAAATATATTCTATAAACAAAATAATGACAACAGTGTTTATGCCCTTATTGTGTAGTATTGAAAAAGAAATAACTTACAAAATACTGATCATGTTGGCCTCAGAGGCCATAAAAGTTACTCAGAAAAAGAAAAATTGAAAAATAACTGAAAATAGTACATAAAAAAGTAAATAGAAAAATACCGGGTGACGGCAGTCGGCGATATTACCAGATGTTGTTCAATTTTGGCAAACTTCACGCCTCCATATCTCGGTAAGTATTGACGGTAAAAATTTTTTGTTTAGCCTATAATATTTAGAAAAAAAAAAAAACTATTTTTTCATAAGAAAAAATAATTTTTTTTTTTTTTTGAAATTTGGCCGACCCTGAGAACGAGTTTCGGAGAGAGCCTGTCGACCCTCAAAGGGTTAAGGGAGGTTCCTTAAATAAAATAAATAAAATATTTATTTCTTTGCAAAGGTTACTATGTGTGTTTATGTATCATAATATGATTGGAGCAAAGAAAGCCACTATCATGTCGAGGCATTTCGGGCAGACTTAACGTAATACTAATAGACTACTAAGTCTAGACAGGTGCAAAGTGTACTAGTAGTGGTTACCAATGTTTTGCTGATGGTGGTGCCAACTACTGGCAGCCTTATGAAGTTTCTCCTTACTGTTATACTGTTATTATTATTATTATTAATATTATATTGTATTACAGTGGACCCTCGACTAACGCTATTAATCCCTTCCTGAGAGCTCATCGTTAGTCAAAATAATCGTTAGTCAAGTTAATTTTCCCCATAAGAAATAATGGAAATCAAATTAATCCGTGCAAGACACCCAAAAGTATTGAGAAAAAAAAAATTTTACACATGAAATATTAATTTTAATACACACAAACTGAAGAAGACATGCACAGTTACATGACACTTACCTTTATTGAAGATCTGGTGATGATTGATGGGATGGGAAGAGGGGAGTGTGTTGATGGTCTTAGTGTTTAGAAGGGGAATCCCCTTCCATTAGGACTTGAGGTGGCAAGTCCTTTTTCGGGGTTACTTCCCTTCTTCTTTTAATGCCACTAGGACCAGCTTGAGAGTCACTGGACCTCTGTCGCACAACATATCTGCCCATAGAGGCCTGTACCTCCCTTTCCTTTATGACATTCCTAAAGTGTTTCACAACATTGTCAGTGTCACCATTAAACACTTGTTCAGGTTTCAGTCCTTCACTATCTATGTACTCCTTGAATTCCTGCACATATTTTTCAGCTGCTTTTTGGTCCAAACTGGCAGCCTAAACCATGCCTTATCACACTATGTATGCCACTACAATTCTTAAATCTCTCAAACCAACCTTTGCTGCCTTAAATTCCACTCACATCACCACTAGTTGCTGGCATTTTTCTAATTAAATCATCATGAAACTTCCTAGCCTTTTTCACAATGATCACTTGAGAGATGCTATCTCCTGCTATTTTGTTTTTTCGTTTATCCATACCAATAACAGTCTCTCAACTTCTTCTATCACTTGCGATCTCAGTTTCAAAAACATAGTTGCACCTTTGGCAAGAACAGCTTCCTTGATTGCCGTTTTCTTGGCCACAATAGTAGCGATGGTTGATTGGGGTTTTGTGTACAGCCTGGCCAGCTCGGAGACATGCACTCCACTTTCATACTTAGCAATGATCTCTTTCTTCATATCCATAGTAATTCTCACCCTTTTCGCTGTAGGGTTGGCACTAGAAGCTTTCTTGGGGCCCATGGTGACTTATTTTGCAGGTGCAATCTCACCTTCAAGGACCATAACATTGTATCAATCGCATCTGCTAGAAAAATGACAGGATGGATAATGAGAACCTTCAAAACTAGGGAGGCCAAGCCCATGATGACACTCTTCAGGTCACTTGTTCTATCTAGGCTGGAATATTGCTGCACACTAACAGCACCTTTCAAGGCAGGTGAAATTGCCGACCTAGAAAATGTACAGAGAACTTTCACAGCGCGCATAACGGAGATAAAACACCTCAATTACTGGGAGCGCTTGAGGTTCCTGAACCTGTATTTTCCCCGAACGCAGGAGGGAGAGATACATGATTATATACACCGGAAAATCCTAGAGGGACTAGTACCGAACTTGCACACGAAAATCACTCACTACAAAAGCAAAAGACTTGGCAGACGATGCAACCATCCCCCCCAAAGAAAAGCAGGGTGTCACTAGCACGTTTAAGGACCATACAATAAGTGTCCGGGCCCGAGACTGTTCAACTGCCTCCCCGCACACTAAGGGGATTAAACCCAACAACCCCTGGCAGTCTTCAAGCTGGCCACTGGACAAGCACCTAAAGTCAGTTCCTGATCAGCCGGGCTGTGGCTCGTACGTTGGTTTGCGTGCAGCCAGCAGCAACAGCCTGGTTGATCAGGCTCTGATCCACCAGGAGGCCTGGTCACAGACCGGGCCGCGGGGGCGTTGACCCCCGGAACTCTCTCCAGGTAAACTCCAGGTAAACTAAAAAGGCTGTAATAATATGAAATGTTCCGATTGTATGCTTGGAAGCGACCGCGGTGGCTGGCTGGCTTGTAAACACTGGCCAGAAGTGCACGCGTCTGAGACGGAACGAATAGTGTTGGTCGAGTTTTTTAGCGCTAATCGAGGCAAAATTTTTGCGATAAAATGTATAGCTAGTCAGATTTATCATTAATCGATGCCATCGCTGGTCGAGGGTCCACTGTATTATTATTATTAGTATGTATGTGGTGATGGGCTCTTGATCTAAGGAATTGGATCTGTGCTCCAGTTCCCTAAATTAATAATAATAATAATAATAATAATAATAATAATTATAGCATGTATTAATAATAATAATAATTATAATATGCACATACTAAGAATAATAACAATAATAATAATAATCATCATACAATAGTAATAATATGTTGTCATTTTTTAAAAAAATTCATAATTTTTCATATTTTTGTACCAAATGCTTCAAAATACATATTGGTAACCCTCTGGGTGGCTGTAGGTTCTGCTAGACCACGACTATCTCAGTGCCAACCAAGGGTCAAAAGGAAGAGGAGGTGTACTGCTCTGAGTGATCGCAGCAGACCCTTGGGATGCGTAATTTTGTCTTATATTGTACAAATTTCTTACACAATGCCTCGCCCAAATAGACAGTATTCACGTACAATCAGCAAGAAGCGATTAGAAACTATGAAAAAAGCTAGAGAAACGAAGAAGGCAGCAGCATAAAGTGAGGCAGCTGGCTGCTACCACTTCCAACACTGTGGCCGCCACCACCATCACCACTGTGGCCACAGTGATCACGTCTTCACCTGTATATACATCTGTCTTGACCACACTGTGGTTACATGTGTGACAACCTCACCACTAATCACAAACACAAGCTAGGTGTGGGGTTATGGACTGGGAAGATACTAGAGTGGGAGAGTAAATGGCAGATGCTTTCTGCCGCTGCCGGCATCGCCGTCACTTGTCATATTATGGCCTATTTTATTCATTCTAGAGTATATATATCATGTTTCTATGTTATTAATATTGTTTATTATGTCATATTAGATGAATAGTGATAGATAACTAAGCCACAGAGTTGATATTAACATTATTTTGTCATGCCTCCTGAGAGGCTGGAATGGATTAATTGCATTTCAATTAATTTAAATGAGGAAAATTGACTCAGCATACGAACAAATCAGGATGCGAACAAGGTCACGGAACGGATTAAATTCGTAAGCCAAGGTTCCACTGTAGTTATTCTTTAAAAAAAGTGTATTTTTTGTGAATATTTTTGTTGGTCTGGAACAGATTACGTAATTGTATTTACATTATTTCTTATGGGAAACATTGCTTTGACTTTCAGCCATTTCGAGTTTAGGCCTAGCTCCTGGAATGGATTATGGCCGAAACTCAGGGTTCCGCTGTACATAAAATTCAACAGTGAAAAAAGTATACATTAGCCCTTTGAGGGTTCGTGCTGTAGATCTACAGCTATACGTTGAGGGTCCAAACCGTAGATCTATGCCAAAATTCTAGCGGCATCAAATTTAGCATGAGAAGGCTGATAGGCCTACATGTAAGAGAACGGGTCTGCATGGTGCGTGTGCGCCGTGAAGAAAAATTCTAGGCGCCCGCATAGCATTGTGGGAACGCCAGCTCAGTTACATTTGTTCACCATGCCTCGTCACAAGGCAGCTCTCACTCCAAGGCGTATTAGGACTCTCCTCTTCCTATCTGATAGTTCTGTCTCTGATGTAAGGGGAAATGAAGACGAATTCTATGGCTTTGATCAGTTAGTGACTGAAAGGAATGACCAGGATATCGAAAATAGTGCAGAAAATCCTGATGGTCCTCAAACTTGTGTCTAATGTGTCTAATTTATCAAGACTTGTTTGTGTGAGGGAGGGATGGCAAGTTTATTGTTGGAGAATATGACACTAATATCAACTCTACGGCTTATTTATCTATCACAATTCAACTAATACGACATAATAAACAATATTAATAACATAGAAACATGAAATATACTCTAGAATAAATAAAATAAGTCATTATGTATGTCACGAGAGGTGTTGTATGTGTTATTGTTGGGTATATAAGGGCCACTGAGAGTAAGCCGTCCATAATGGTGGTGAAGCAGCAGCTGAGGCGGCGGTGTTTTCTGTAGCCCTATATAACTCCAACAACATTGGGGGAGTTGGTAGAATCACTGAATCACTGAAGAAGGCACCCTCTACCACCATCACTACCACCTTCTACCATCATCACTACCACCTTCTACCACTATTACAACTGCTACCACCATCATTACCACCTACCACTATTACAACTGCTACCACCATCATTACCACCTACCACTATTACAACTGCTACCACCATCATTACCACCTACCACTATTACAACTGCTACCACCATCATTACCACCTACCACTATTACAACTGCTACCACCATCATTACCACCTACCACTGCTACCACCATCACTACCACCTTCTACCACCCTCTACCACCATCATCCACCATCAACCACTATCACAACTGCTTCCACTCTACCACCACCACCACCTTCGTATTTTTCTACAAACTTTTTCTTAAATTATGTGTGTTTCTCACATTCTTTACCAAAGGGCTGGCAGTAGAAGCTATCTTTGGAGCCATGGTGACTTATTTAGCAGTTGCCAGCACTAAAATGAATGGAATATTATGAAATGTATTGTATGAACTCATGGGATCATCCTCACTCACTGATAAACAATGGCACACTGGCTGGGAATGGAGTGTGAGGCGGCTCGGGGCTGTGTGTACACGTCCCAGATGAACGACTATTTGCAAGTCAGACGACGATTCACGAGCCAATGTTTTGATAGAAATAATGTTACGATTTTCTAAAATTCCGACTATCGAGCCTTACGATTATCAAGGGACCACTGTATTTTCGCTGGCCCGGCCTCTGACCAGTTTTAAAAATTTTA
>NC_069402.1:4346818-4363696 GCF_026875155.1 Cherax quadricarinatus | reverse complement strand
ACACTCTCAGGCGGTTGCGATCCATTCGGCAGCTGGCCCGACGACATTCATATCGTATGCACAACATATAGCATCATCAGCCCTTGCAGTCCTATTACACCTTTACAATCTCATTTGGTCACAATGAGTTCTTCCAGCAGCTGTGGGAAATATGCCATTGTTTGTTCTCCCTTTCTGCAAACCAGGCACTACGGGACATGAAACCTCCCACTATCGTCCCATTGCTCTTACAGTGCAGTTTGCAAAGTGATGGTAAGCCTAGTAAATTAGACGTTTATGTGGTATTTAGATACCACACAACAGTCTCTCCACTCGTCAATATGGCTTTTCGTAAGGGACGTTCTACCATATACCACCCGCCCTTATACCTTGATTACGGTATGTTTCTAATGCCTTTTGCTAATAACCACTCAGTTATTGCCATATTTTTGACCTTGAAAGGCATATGCACAACTTGGAGGTATAATATTTTAGCCCAAGCCCACTCCTTAGGCCTTCGAGGCAATCTACCATCCTTCCTTAAGACTTTTTAACTGACAGGCATTCCGTGTATCGGGTTAATAATGTCTTCTCACTCCCCGGGGACTATTATCCAAGCTGATAGTGTGTCCCCCAGGGATGTGTTCTGAGCACAAACAACTTTTTCTCCTGTGCTATTAATGATTTGGCCTCTATCTTCCATCAAATATTTGGTCATCACTCTTGTTGATGACTTCGCTATTGCCTGTGGCAGGCGCTGTACTGTCACCCTTCATTTACAGTTTCTCTCCAGCATACAGTCTACCGTGTTTCCAATTGGGCCCACACCACCCGGGGTTTAAAACCCTTTGAGGGACGACAGGCCCTCCCGAAACATCGTTCTCAGGTCGGCCAATTTCAAAGAAAAAAAAAAATTATTTTTTTCTTATGAAAAACTAAGTTTTTTGTGTTTTGTGTGTGTTTCTAAACATTATAGGAAATAAACAAAAAAATTTACCATCAATACTTACGGAGATATGGATGCATAAGTTTGGCAGAAAATGAGCCCGGTATGGCAACAGCGGCGACTGCCGCTCACATGACCGGTAAACTTTAGTTTACTAGTATTTGAATTTGTTGTTTTTTTTCACTATTTTATTTTTTTCACATAACTTATGTGGCCTGTGAGACAAAGTACGGTGCAATGTATACAAAGTATACAACCGTGTATACAACACAATAAGCACACAAAACATAATTATCAATATATTTTTACAAAACTTTGTTTACAAAACAAACAATACAAAACAATTGTTATATATTATTGTTTCTATAATATATATACCATATACAGTCACGAACATATACCTATTAGTTCTGCAGCTTGTGTGAAACTCTGAAACATGGTGTCATACACAATGGTGTTTTATCTTCTCCCTCATTCTATACTCTTTCAATCTGTCTCTCTCTTTTTTTCTATCCGTCTATCTATCTCTGCTGCCTCACAGGTAACACCATAAATAATAACAAAGTAATCCATAGTATAAATTACCTAGGATAACCCCAAGAAAACCAGACAAAGTGCTATACTCTGCTTGAAGATGTATAAAAATGATGACACAGTCTTGTGGCTCTCTGAAACAGAGAGCTAGACGGAAGGACAGATAGACAGGGAGCTTGACAGACTGACAAATAACCAGACAGAAAATGTTAGTGTACCAGTACCAGTGTACTATGTTCCACCCTCCTCCTCCTCTTCTTCCTCTTCCCCTCCTCTTCCCCCTACTCTACCTCTTCCTCCTCTTCCTCTCCCTCCTCTTCCTCTTCCTCCTACTCTTTTCCTCTTCCTCCTCCTCCTTCCCTCTTCCTTCCTCCTCCTCTTCTTCTCTTCCTCCTACTCCTTCCTCCTCCCTCCTCTTCTTCCTCTTCACTCCTCTCCCCCTAATCTTTCCTCTACTATCTCTTCCTCGCTCCTCTTCCTCTTATTTCCTCTTCCTCCTACTCTTCCTTCTTCCATTCTCCTCCTCTTCCACTCCCTCCCTCCACTTCCTCCTCCGCCTCTTCTTCCTCTTCCCCCTACTCTCCTTCTCCTCCTTGTCCATAGTGTAAATTACAAGGAGTCCGCAGCTGTCAAAGTGAACATATTAGCTCATTACTCTTTCCCCCTCCGGCCCTCCAAAACAATGGGTATCGATGCTGCTTCCCCTCCACCATTCTATATTAATTACTTTCCTCCCTCATTCTATCTGGCTGTCTATCTCTGTCTCAACAGTACACATAAATACAAGAAAACATGGTATAAATTACCTAGGATACCAAGAAACCCAGACAAAGTGCTATACTTCTGCTTGAAGATGTGAGTAAAAGTGATGACGCAGTCTTGTGGCTCTCTGAGACAGAGAGCTAGATGGATAACAGGGAGCTGACAGACAGCAAATAGACAGACAGAAATGTTAGTATATCCAGCAAAAACAAAGGGAGAGGGCGATGTTCTCCTCATCTTTTGGCATCAAGCTCTAACCCTCATTTACCCTCATCAAACGTCCAGCACTTATCAGATTGTAATCTCCCCTTATCTTGTTACTGTCATGGGTGAACATTATTATTACATATATTATTATTACCTATTATTATTATTATGTATTATTATTTATTATTATTATTATTATTATTATTATTATTATGATTATTATAATTATGTATTATTATTATGTATTATTGTTTTCATTACGTATTCTTCTTCTTCCTCCTCCTCCTCATCCCTCCTCCTCCTCTTCTTCCTCTTCCTCCTCCTCTTCTTCTTCCTCCTCCTCCTCCTTCCACCTCACTCCTCCTCCTCTGCCTCCTCCTCCCTGCCTCCTCCTCCTCTTGCTCCTCCTCCTCCTTTGCCTCCAACTCCTCTGCTCCTCCTCCCTCCTCCTCCCTCCATTCTTGGAAACAAGTTTGAAGATCTTTAGTTCAAAATCACTATCATTAACATCACCAATATGCCTCACATCAGAGTTTGGGGATTTTGGGATATAGGAGTTTCCTCTTTGATTCTGGGTACAACTGAACACGGCCCACACCAGAGGTGAAGGCTGTGGGTTGTCTGGGTTTCCTTCACTATTACCCATATTATGGGTCATTAGTTTCGGTTCAAAACCTCACCAGAACCCCTTGAAACTGTCATCTTCACTGTCACTTTCCATCTGTAATAGAACTGTCACTGGGGAACACAAGTGTCCCAATTTCGCCGAGGAGTGAGGAACTTCTTACCACAGGCACGGTGGAAATTGTGTACTATGACAGGCATTTCCCACAATGCACACCACTGGGTCCCAATATTTTTTTTTCCTACTTGCGCACACCCACCACAACAACCCATCTCTCACATCTAGCTTATCAGCCCTTTTCCTGGAGATTTGAGGGCCGAGCATAATTTATGCGTACTAGAACGACAAAAACCCCTACGCGTAAGACCTACTAGTACGACGAAAACCCTCCAAAGGGTTTAAATTTTTCCAGCACTAAACCATCCAAATTACTTTCACTAGACGCTCTGTCATCTCAGATCATCCTTTAGTACCTCTTATGGCTCCCGTAACCCTGAATCGAGATACAGGTCACTTATCTGGGCCACCTCTTTGATCGTATGTTTATCCTGGAACACTCACATTACCTCTCGAAGGCAACTTGTCACAGCCGCTGAACCTTCTAAAACCCTTGCTCATCTTTCATGGGGAGCTGATCGCGAACCCTTCTTGCGACAACATTCCACCCTTATTTTATCGAAACTTGATTATGGTGACAGATCTATTCAGCGGCATCCCTGCCTACTCTCTCTAGCCCTTAACCCCATTCATCACCAAGGATTAACGTTCGTGCTTGGTGCTTTTCGCTCTTCCCCTGTCGAGAGCCCTATGCAGAAGCGAACGTTCCATCCTTATCCGATTGCCTCGCTACTATGTTACGCTCTCATGATCTCCGCAATCCTTCCATTTATAGAATGGTCACTGATATTAGTAGAACTTCTTTTATTTTGTTCGCCGCCCCTGTTTACTTTCTCCGTTCCTTCTCTCTTCGCCTTCATTTCGCTGGCTTCTCTTCAATTACCACCTTTCTATGTTTCAGACACTCACTTTTCCCTAACCCCCCTGGGAAGTTTCCAGCTTTCGAGTCTGTCTTCTCTCTCCTTGCTCGAAAGGCCCAACTGTCTACTGGTCGTTCCCGCTCCTCTTTTTCTTGACCACTTTCACTCTCATTCTCATGCCATTGCTGTGTACACAGATGGCTCTAAGTCTTCTGACGAGGTGTAGGATTCGCAGCAAAGTGTTTCCGAGACAGCGTCGTACGAGGCATTACTATCTTCGGCTAGTATTTTTTTTAACTGCTGAATGTATGCCATCTTCCTTGCAGCACTTATCGTATTGCATCTATTGCCAGTGTCCATCATTTGTGGTTGTCTCAGACTCCCATAGTGCTTTACAGGCTATACAGAAATTTGGATACACCTCACCCCTTAGTCCTTCGTATACCACTTTGGCTACGCCGCATCTTTACCAAGCATAAAGATAAATGTTTTTTTGTTGGGTCCCTGGTCATTGTTGACGTACAGGGCAATGCAACAGGCAGACACTGCTCTGCGCGGTTCAGCAGTACATGACCTTACCAGTTTTTCAAAATAGAGGTATCCCATTTAACGGACTATTTTGCTGCACATATCTTCCCACCTTCACACGCCGTTGGCAACACCGTTGTCTACTTGCTCGGCAACAAAACTTCAATCTATTAAACCAAGTATAGGTTACTGCCGTCTTCTTATCAACAGTGTCAGGTTGGGAGACTACTCTCTCCCGTCTTCGCATTGCCATAACTCCCGTCTTAACTCATGGATATCTCATGGAGAAGGACGCCCTGCCTCTCTCTCTGTGACAATTGCCAAGCCCATTATCAGTCAGCCACATTCGTTGGACGCCCACTTTATCAACGAGCACACAGAATTTTACCTCCATTCGTCGTCTTCGCTCCCTCTTCTCTCTTTACCTTCCTTCTCGCTGATGGACCCACCTTTCATCCGGACTCTCTCATTGACTTTTTTACAACAACTGACTTACTTCACAAATTCACTGATACCTTCAGCCCTTTCCTACTTCAATCTCTTGCTACCCCTCTACCCCCGTACTATCCCCTGCCCCGCTGTTTTCTGTAACCCCACTGAACAGTCCCTCCTCCCTTCTGCCACCCAATACCCTCACTTTCCTTCCCTATCCCTGCAGCGCTGAAAGCCCTTGTGGCTTAGGCGCTTCTTTATTATTTATAATAAAATAATAATTGGGAACAAAATTCGGGATTTTGCTTGCCAATACCAGAATTACAGTAATGCTGGTGGATACTGGACATTATAAGCTGTTTGTGTTGTGGTTGGGCTGGTGGCTGATCACTCTCCGCCTTGTCCTTGAGCTGAGAGAGTCCCAGGCGGCGTGGGTAACCAGCCTGGGCTGGTGAAATCAATGCCATGCCGTGGCACTACCATCTCACCACTACCCCCAATACCACCATACCACCATCCTACTGATGCCCTGTGTACTATCCATGCCAAGTGCAGCCACATCATCCTCACTTTCACTGTCTATTCCTGGTGTAGGGCCACGGGATTTACTCCAGGATGTACTCCGTCCCCTGGGCACTGCATAGGGAACACTACCCGAGCGCATGCGGTGGCGTATATACCGATGCCTCACTGGTGAATATGATTCCTCGCTATCACTACTCGAATGATCGTCAAGAGCAATAAAATCACAATCCATGTCACTATGATCATCATTACTGAGTCAGAGGCCTGGCCATGCGAAAATACAGTGGTCCCTTGATAATCGTAAGGCTCGATAGTCGGAATTTTAGAAAATCGTAACATTATTTCTATCAAAACATTGGCTCGTGAATCGTCGTCTGACTTGCAAATAGTCGTTCATCTGGGACGTGTACACACAGCCCCGAGCCGCCTCACACTCCATTCCCAGCCAGTGTGCCATTGTTTATCAGTGAGTGAGGATGATCCCATGAGTTCATAACAATACATTCATAATTTCCATTCATTTTAGTGCTGGCCAACTGCTAAATAAGTCCACCATGGCTCCAAAAGTAGCTTCTACTGCTCAGCCCTTTGGTAAAGACTGTGAGAAACACACATATTTAAAAAAAGTTTGTAGAAAAATACGAAGTGGTGGTGGTGGTAGAGTGGAAGCAGTTGTGATAGTGGTTAATGTGGATGATGGTGGTAAGGGTTGGTAGAAGGTGGTAGTGATGGTGGTAGCAGGGAGGGTGGGTAATGAGGGGTAGCTAGTTGTAATAGTGGTAGGTGTAATGATGGTGGTAGCAGTTGGTAATAGTGTTTAGGTGGTAATGATGGTGGTAGCAGTTTGTAATAGTGGTAGGTGGTAATGATGGTGGTAGCAGTTTGGTAATAGTGGTAAGGTGGTAATGATGGTGGTAGCAGTTGTAATAGTGGTAGAGAGGTGGTAGTGAATGATGAGGTAGAAGGTGGTATGATGGGGAAGAGGTGCCTTCTTTCAGTGATTCAGTGCTTCTACCCAACTACCCCCAATGTTTGTTGGAGTTATATAGGCTACAGAAAACACCGCCGCCTCAGCTGCTGCTTCACACCACCATTAGGACGGCTTACTCTCAGTGGCCCTTTAATACCCGCCCACAATAACACATACACACCTCTCGTTACAACATAATGACTTTATATTATTTATTCTAGAGTATATTTGCATGTTTCTATGTTATTAATATTGTTTATTTATGTCGTATTAGTTGAATTTGATAGATAAAAACCCGTAAGTTATATTAGTTCATTTTCCCCCAACAATAAATTTGCCATCCCTCCCTCAACAACAAGTCTTAAAATTAGACCATTAGACACAATTTGAGGCCCATCGATTTTCTGCACTTTTTTCATACCGGTCTTTCCCTTTCAGTCACAACGACAAGCCTAGAATTCGTCTTCATTTCCCTTACATAGAACAGAACATCAAAGGAAGAGGAGAGTCCTAATAGCCTTGGAGTGAGAGCTCCCTTGGACGGGGGCAGGGTAACAAATTAACTGACGGGGCTTTCCCCAAAAAGTTTTTCGGGCGCCTAGAATTTTTTTTTTCCGCGCCACGACCAGCAGAACCTTCTCTTACATGAGCCTATCACCTTCTCATGCTAAATTTGATGCCGTAGAATTTTGGCATAATCACGGGTTTTGGACCCTCAACATACTTAACTCACACGAAACCCCCAAAGGGCTAATTATACTTTTTTTTCCCGTTAATTTTTTTACGCGGAAACCCCATTTCGGGCCCTAATCCTTTTAGGAGCTAGGGCCCAAACCGAAATGGCTGAAATCAAACAATGTTTTCCCAAAAAAATAATGTAAATCAATTTTCGTAAACTGTTCCAGACCAACAAAAAAATTTTACAAAAAATACACTTTTTTTAAAGAATAACTCATGGAACCTTGGGTTTTGAATTTTAATCCGTTCCGTGACCTTTTCGCACCCCATTTGTTCGTACTGATCAATTTTTTCATTTAAATTTAATGAAAGCAATTAATCCATTCCAGCCCCCCAGGAGGCATGACAAAAAAAAATGTTAATATCAACCGTGGCTTTGTTTTCTATCACTATTTAACTAATAACATAAAAACAATATTTAAAAACATGAAAAATATAATATACCAGAAAAAATAAAATAGGCCCCTAATATACAATGACGGCATGCCGGGGCGCAAAGCTCTGCCATTTACTCTCCCCCCTAGTATCTTCCCAGTCCATAACCCCACACCTACTTGTGTTTGTGATTATGGTGAGGTTGTCACACATGTAACCACAGTTGGTCAAGAAATTATATACGGGTGAAGACGTGACCTGGGCCACAGTGGGAGGGGGTTTGGGGCCACATTTTGGGAAGTGTAGCACCACGCCTCCTTATGCTGCTGCCTTCTTTCTCTAGCTTTTTCAAAGTTCTAATCGCTTTTTTGCTGTTGTACGGAATACTGTCTTTTTGGGGGCGGGCATTGGGGTAAGAAATTTGTAAAATATAGACAAATACCACCCAAGGGTCTCTGGGATCACCAGACATACACCCCCCTTTTCCCTTTTTGCCCCTTTGGGTTCACTGAATATCTGGTCTAGCGAACCTACACCACCCAAGGGGGTTCCCAAATAGTATTTTAAGCATTTGGTACAAAAATTAAAAATTTAGTTTTTTTTTAAAAAATGAAACATTTTAAATTACTATTGATGATGATTTTTATTATTATTGTTATATTTCTTATATGTGCATATATAATTATTATTATTTTAATACATGCTATAATTATTATTATTATTATTTTATTATTTTTATTAATTTAGGAACTGGACACAGACCCAAATTCCTTAGATAAGAGCCCATCACCACATACAACAAAATAAAAAATACAGGGACCCCGACCAGCGAGGGCAATATTGAAAAATCACACTATACTTTTATCGAAAAAAATTTTGCCTCTTTAGCCAAAAATCGCCCAACACTTTTCGTTCCTCTCAACGCTCACTTCGGGCCAGTTTTACCCAGCCCCACCGCGGTCGCTTCCAATACAATCAAAACATTTATTTTAAATTACAACCCTTTTTTAGTTTACCGGGAGTTTTACCTGGAGAATTTCCCGGGGGTAAACCCCCCCGCCCCCGGTCTGTGACCAGCCTCCGGGATCAAGCCTGATCCCCGGGCTTTGCTGCTGGCTGCACCAAACCAACGTACGAGCCACAGCCCGGCTGATCAGAAGCTTAGGTGTTTGCCCATCCCAGCTTGAAGACTGCCAGGGGTCTGTTGGAAAATCCCCCTTATGTTGCTGGAGGATTGAACAGTCTGGGGCCCCTGACACTTATTGTAGGTCTCTTAACTCTAGTACACCCCTGTTTTTCTTTTGGGGGGTGGTGCATCGTCTGCCAAGTCTTTTGCTTTTGTAGTGAGTGTTTTTTCGGGAAAGTTGGGTACTACCCCTCAATTTTCCATTTATATTCATGTATCTCTCCTCCCGTTTCCCGGGAAACAGTTTTAAACCCAAGCGCTCCCAGAATTGAGGGGTTTTATCCCGTTTGCCGCTGTGAAAGTTCCTGTACATTTTTTAGGTCGGCAATTTCACCGCCTTTAAAGGGGGTTGTGTGCAGAATATTTCCCCTAAAGAACAATGACCTGAAGATGTCCCTCATGGGGTTGGCCTCCCTATTTTTAAGTTCTCATTACCATCCTGTCTTTTTCAGCAATGCGATTTTATACAAGTTATGGCCTTGGAAGGGGAGATTGCACCTGCAAAAAGTCACCATGGGGGCCCCCAAAAAAGCTTTAGGCCACCCTACCGAAAAGGTGAGAATTACATGATATGAAGAAAGAAACATTGCTAATATGAAATGGGGTCATTCTCCGACGGCCAGCTGACACAAAACCCCAACAACCATCGCAAAATTTGGGGCCCAAAAAACGCAAAAAAAGGAAGCTTTTTTTGCCAAAAAGGGGCACAGTTTTTGAAACTGAGATCGCAAATGATAGAAGAATTGGAGACTGTTATTGGATGATAAAGAAAAAAAAAGATAGCAGGAGATGCATCTCTCAATGATCCCCATTAAAAGGCAGGAAATTGCATGATATTTTAAATTTAAAAAAAGCCACAACATGGGAGTGATAATTTAAGGCCAGCAAAAGGTTTGGGTTTTGGGGATTTAAGAATTTTTAGTGGCTACATAGTGTGATAAGGGAGGTGAGCTGCCATTTGGACCAAAAAGCACTGAAAAATATTGCGAATTCAAGGAGTACATAGATAGTGAAAGGGCTGAAACCGAACAAGGTTTAATGGTACACGACAATTTGTAAACCTTAGAATTATAAAGGAAAGGGGGGTACAGCCTCTATGGGCAAAATTTTGCACAGAGGGCCATGGACTCTCAAAGCTGGTCCTAGTGGCATTAAAAGAAGAGGGGAAATAACCCCGAAAAAGGGCTTGCCACCCAAGTCCCAATGGAAGGGGATTCCCCTTCTAAACACAAGACCATCAACACACTCCCCTCTTCCCATCCCATCAATCATCACCAGATCTTCAATAAAGGTAATGTCAGAAACTGTGAAATGTCCTTCTTCAGTTTGGTTTATTAAAATTAATATTTCATGTGAAAAAATTTTTTTTTTCTCAATACTTTGGTGTTTTGCACGGTTTTAATTTGATTTCCATTATTTCTTATGGGAAAATTAACTGACTAACGTTTTATTTTGACTAACGATGAGCTCTCAGGAAGGATTAATAGCGTTAGTCGGGGGTCCACTGTAATACAATATAATATTAAAAATAATAATAATAACATATAACAGTAAGGAGAAACTTCATAAGGCTGCCAGTAGTTGCACCACCATCACAAAACATTGGAAACCCACTACTAGTACACTTTGCACCTGTCTAGACTTAGTAGTCTTTTATATTACTTAAGCCCTGCCCGAAATGCCTCGACATGAAGTGGCTTTCTTTGCTCCAATCATATTATGATACAAAACACACATAGTAACCTTTGCAAAGAAATAAATTTTTTATTTTTTTTAAATTTAAGGAACCTCCCTTAACCCTTTAGGGTCGACGGGCCCTCTCTCCGAAACTCGTTCTCAAGGGTCGGCCAAATTCAAAAAAAAAAAAAATTATTTTTTCTTATGAAAAAATAGTTTTTTTTTTTTTCTAATATTTATGGGCTAAACAAAAAAATTTTTACCGTCAATACTTACCGAGATATGGAGGCGTGAAGTTTGCCAAAATTGAACAACATACTGGAATATCGCCGACTGCCGTCACCCGGGTATTTTTCTATTTACTTTTTTATGTACTATTTTCAGTTATTTTTCAATTTTTCTTTTTCTGAGTAATTTTTTATGGCCTCTGGGCCAACATGATCAGTATTTTGTAAGTTATTTCTTTTTCAATACTACACAATAAGGGCATAAACACTGTTGTCATTATTTGTTTATAGAATATATTTACACAAACAAACGATATAAATGTTGCTTATTACTTTTTTTCTATATTTTATAAAAACATATACAGCCCACGGGGAATGTTTCTAGAAGTTCTGCACCCTGTGGAACTCTTTGAAACATGGTGGTCATGCACAGTGGTGTTTTTACATTCCTCACACATAAAACGAGTGTCCTCTGCGTTGTTGTGGCGTTTTTTTGTATGTGCACAGACGTAACACCTCTTCTGACCCTTTTTTTTCTTGAAAGTAGTAGCAGGCAGTTTTACCAGGAAGTGATCACCATGCTTCAAAACGAGCAGGTATTTGTTGATAATTTGGTGGGCGGTCAATTTGCGGGTGCTGTTCCTTGGTACTTGAATACTATTTGTCTGATGACAGACAAACAGAATTCGCCATACTGTGGTTTGTTTCTGGCCTCATCTTATACATTTTATAAGCATTGAGCATGGAAATGTCCAGAAAGGGAAAAACAGTTTGATGTACCACTTATAACTCTTGTGAACACAATCAGCAAACCCAATCTGAATGTCACATGTGTCCACTGAACGCATGTTGAAGGTGTAACCCATCACAGCTGCAGGTTTTAGAATGGTTCATTGCTCTCTCTATGCTGCCGCCACTGTCTGCCATTTCATTAGAGTGAACTAAATGAAAAGGGTGTGACATCTCTTTTTGTCATGCCACCGAAATGCCAAGATGTCATTGGAAGCAAACGCCTCACCTCACCTCTACGAGTGCCACTTTCAAACCTAGGCAAAATGTTTCCGATTTGCACGCACTGTGCCACACACATCTGTCATGTTCACTCGCAAAAAATCACTGAGTGAGGGCTTGTGTCCAGTTATCTGTATATAAAAATAATGCCCCTTACCAAGGTATGGTTCTATCATTGTTCTAACCCATCACCTGAGATGCCCAATAACTTTTGGTATTTTGCAATGTATAAAATTCCAGTGTACACAATAATATCCAATACCAGACCACTGTAACAATCACAAAGCACAAACAACTTTATACCAAAGCGTTTCCTCTTTCTTGGGAATGTACTGCTTGAAAGAGAATCTTCCTTTGAACAGAATCAAAGACTCGTCAATTACAAGCTCCTGAAGGGATAAAAATGCGTACTGAATTTCTCTTTCAGATACACAAACACATGCCTAATCTTATATAACCTGTCAGTTCTGTCAGGCCTAGTTTTGTCTGAGAAATGAAGCATACGTAACATTAGCACAAATCGATTCACTGGCATTATATCACGAAACCTGGGGTTGCAATCAGGCGGTCGTTTGACCAGTATGATTTCACTTTTTGGCTTATACACATGTGGCATAAGCATTATTGTGGCAAAGAAAAATACATCTCAGCCACAGTTGCCTCCTTCCATTGGTGAACGTGATTTTGGTGAAAATAATGTGTTTGCCATGGTGTACTCGTAGTATGTGTTGCTTTCCATGACAATACTTTCCATCAGTGGTTCGTCAAAGAATAACTCAAACATTTCCAGTTCAGTGCATTGTTCCCAAGTGTACAAGATGGCCGTATTCCACTTTGGCTGTCATCAAACTGGTGGGCATTTGGAACAAAAAATTTACAGCTTCCCCGCCAATCCCAGGTGCGGTCCCGCTGGTGGGTACTGGACAATGACAGGGGGTTGTGGTTGTGGAGGTGTGGTTGTGGGGCTGGTGTGATGGGGGGGTGGGGGGTGGTGCCTTTGTTTAGATCAGCTGAAAGGGAGCGGCGTGGTGGCAGCGTTTGGGGGGTAGCATGGCCCACTGCTGGTGCCTCACCGCCGGCACCACTACCACCACCACATTTTTCCATCCCAATTGCAACAGTATCATCGTCATTTTCACTGTCTGTTCCTTTGTACTGCCACGGGATTACTCCAAGAAGCACTCCTTCCCCTTGGAATAGCATATGGGACACTACCAGAGCACAATATCGTCGTATAAAACTGACGCTTCACTGGGAATTATTGCACCCTTTACTATCACTACTGGAACTAGTTTGAAGAGCTTGTTTGTTCACATTCACTATCACTATCATCACCCATGCTCTCATCTGAGTCTGGGGTTTTGGAAAATAGAAGTTTCCTCTTGGGTTCTGGTACAACTGAACGTGAACAAGACGGCCCAGCACCAGAGGGGGAAGGCTGAGGGTCGTCTGGTTTTTCCTCACTATTACCGATATTATGGTCATTAGTTTCGGTCAAAACCTCACCAAAACCTTGAAAAATCAAACTTCACTGGCACTTCCATCTGTACCAGAACTGTCACTGGGGAATAAAAGTGTCCCAATTCGCCGAGGAGTGAGGAGCTTCTTACCGCAAGGCATGGTGGACATTGTTTACTAAGATGGCATTCCCACAATGCACCACTGGGTCCCAGATTTTTTTTCTACCAACGCACACCGACCACACAGACCCATTCTCTCACATGTAGGCCTACCAGCCTTTTCCCCGCGAGATTGACGGCGCTAGAATTTGTGCGTACAAGTACGTCAAAAAAAACCCTGCGCGTAAACGTACTAGTACGTCCGAAACCCTCAAAGGGTTAAGGGGAAAGTTCACATCCTGAAATTTCATTCATATCCAGAAGCAAAAAATTGACCAAACGACGGTTCATATCCTGAAAAATTTGCATGGTGGAGCATTCGTAAGCCGAGGTTCCACTGTATAATTTTACATACACACAACACAGATAAATACATATAGTATACTTAAATTAGTAATACAACAGATAAATTAAAATTTAAATAATCATTAAAAATAACATTTACATGTACTTACCTTTACTGAGAGGCTTGCTGGCATCTGGAAGATAGGAGGAGGAGAGAGGGAGGACTTATTGTTTGGAAGGGTAATCCCTCTCTATAAGGACTTAAGGTATCAAAGCCCTCTCTGGGGTTACTTCCCTTCTTTGTCTTTTAATGCCACTAGGACCATCTTGAGAGTCACTGGACCCCTGTCGCACAAAATAACTGTCAAGAGTGCTCTTCTCTCTGGCGTCTCTAAGATTTCCCTAAAATGGGACATGGTTTCTGTCACAGAACTTGCTGCAGAGATGGCTTGTTTCAGCTTGCTCTGGGTGGTACTTCTCAATAAAACTTTGCACATCATTCCACTTTGCACAAATCTCCTTAATCAATGAAGAAGGTGCCTCCTTCAGTCCCTCTTCCTCCTTCTCTGAAACAAGTTCCTCAGCTGTGGCCTGTTGCTGTTCCAGGTGAAGCTCTTGTAGCTGTGTAGTGGTTAACTCTTCCCTGTGGTCCTCCTCCAACTCTTCCACATCCTAGCCGCTTGCCTCCAACCCCATGGTAATGCCCAATGCCGCAACAGAGTCCACAGCAGGGTCAGGGGTCAGCCTCAAACCCTTCAAAATCCCTCTGAGACGACACATTGTGACCACAATTGTCTCCAAGCAGAGTTCAAAGTCCTGAAAGTCACCTCTCTCCCAAGCCCTACCTATAAGAGTCAACTGAGTGTCTGAGGTCACTTCAAAGCAACCTTTCAAACCAACTGCTTTGGTGTAGATTTTTTTGAAGTTAGAAATGACCTGCTGGTCCATGAGCTGGAGGAGAGGAGTGGTGTTAGGAGGCAAGAACTTCACTGTTATAAAACTGAAGTCCCTAGACAATAGGTCTAACAAGTTTGGAGATGAGCAGGAGCATTGTCCATTACCAGGAGGCACTTGAGTAGCAAATTATTTTCAAGGAGGTATTTTTTCACTGGGACTAAACACTTCATAGACCCACTCTTTGAAAATTTGCCTCATGACCCATGCTATATTATCTGCTTTCCACAAGACACAATTTTTCTTGATGACATTGTTTTTTCTTGAACACGTGTGGGATTTCTGAGTGATACACCAGTAAAGGCTTCGCTTTAAAATCCCCACTAGCGTTAGCACAGAACAAAAGAGTTAGGCCATCTTTCATAGGCTTGTGTCCTGGCAGTGCCTTTTCCTCCTGAGTAATGTAGGTCCTCTTCGGCATTTTCTTCCAAAACAGGCCTGTTTCATCACAATTGAACACTTGTTGGGGGAAGGAATTCTTCAGCCTCGACGAACCTCTTAAACCCTTTGACTGTTTCGGGGTCGTATATATATGTCTTACGAGCCACCCTGTTTGACGTAATATACTCAAAAATTGTAGCGGCTTCAAATCAAGCAGGAAAGGATGGTAGGCCCATAGTGAGAGAATGGGTCTGTGTGGTCATGTGCCCCATATAAAAAAAAATCTTGACACACGCAGTGCATAATGAGAAAAAAAAAACTCCAAACCTTGTTTTTGGATTAAAACGCCGACTTTGTGGGGGTATTTTCGTATAGTATTTATGGTTGTATTCTCGTTTTCTTGGGTCTCATTTGATAGAATGGAAGACTTTTAAATAGAAATAGAGGTGATTTTGATTGGTTTTACTATGAAAAGAACCTGAAATGGAGCTCAAAGTAGGGAAATTTTTTGATTTTTCCCGTGTTCAAACGTATACAAATGATGTCATTGTCCAATAAATGTCCAACTAGCCCATTCTAATATGCAGTCATGAATGGGTTGACATTATTTATACAATTATAACAATATTGCAGTAGTCTGCATAACATTTAAATCTTCTATTTTTTGTGTGAATAAAAATCAAAAGAAAGCAAGAGTAATATCATGGGGCCTGGAGACGTGACTGATGAACAAAGAAAATGTTATTTTAGAGCCAAGAATGTCTGCATTTTCATTCTGGACCCTATTTTAAAATTTGGGCATATTTTTTTAATTGGGTGAAATTGGCCAAAATTGCAAATTTCTGACCACGTTTTGGGTAGTTGAAATCGGTAAATGGGCAGTTTCTTGCATTCAATCGATAGAACAAATGGATTTCTAAAGAAATAGCTACGAGTTTGGGCACTGGAAACAATATAATTAGCCAAAAATAGGGCTCAAAGTGGGCTAAATTGCTGATTCGTAGATATCGCCGAGGGCGCTAACTCACAAGAGCGTAATTCCATAAGATTTCTATCAAAATTTTATTCTTTTGGTGTCATTACCATCGGAAAAAGATTCTCTATCATTTCATAAGTTTTTTTTTTTTTTTTTTTTTTTTTTATTTTTTTATTTATTTATTTATTTATTTATTTTTTCCCACACCAGGAGACACCTCAGGATTTGGGGGTTTCGACAGTCAAAGGGTTAAATTCATGAACGAATGCTTTGGCCTCACATTTGTCTGAACTTGCAGCCTCACCATGCCTTACAATACTGTGTATGCCACTTTCACTTCTTGAATCTGTCGAACCAGCCTCTGCTGGCCTTACATTCACTAACAGCAACACTCGCTCCTGGCATTTTCTTTACAAGATCCGCATGCAACTGCCTTGCCTTCTCAAAAAATTATACCTTCTGAAACACTATCTCCCACTAATTGTTGCCATTGATCCACAACAGCAACAAAAACTTTTCCACATCCTCAACTGTTTGCGACCTCTGTTTCGTTTGCATATTTGCCCCTTTTGCAACATCAGCTTCCTTGATTTCTGCTTCCTTCAGCATGATGGAACTGATGTTGATGTTTGATTTGCCATACATCCTGGCGAGGTTCCGACACACGTACGCCACTTTCATATTTGCTATAACTTCTTTCTTGAATTCTATCATGTTTCTCACCTTCTTTACCAAATAGCACTCTGAACTTTCTTTTGTCCCCTGGGGGGCTTATTTCACAGTTGCAATCAACAAAAAACACAAGAAACAATGGATGAATCCAACAAAAGAGATTTCGCAGACTGAGTGTGATACGTGTGAGGAAGAGCGTCGCAGGTCAGTGGTGAAAGAGTCTCATACGGCCTTTTTTCCGAGAGCATGGCCAATACCGAGCAAAACTTTGCGAAAAAGTGCTCGATTTCTG
>NC_069402.1:4334432-4346318 GCF_026875155.1 Cherax quadricarinatus | reverse complement strand
TTTGTTAAAGAGTGTTGCAATGATTGGAGATAGCACTTGTGACACTTTTTTGTATATAAAGGGTGGTAAGGTACTTAAATCTCCTGCCTTGTTTTTTAGTGCATTGATATAAAGGGAGACTTCGTATGGGTTAGTCGAGCTAGGAACAGTGTGTTCGGGTAGTTGCCGGTGAGGTAGTCATTTGGTGGGGTATCTGAGCTTGGGATTTTATTGCAAGGTTTTGTCCTATAGTGGAGAAGAAATCATTGAGTCTGTTTGCTGTTTCTGTTGGTGGGAGTTGGGGTTCATCTGATTTTGCTAATTTTATTTCGCTATTTCGTGATATCTTTTTTGTTCCCAGAATTTCTGATAGGGTTTTCCAGGTCTTTTTTATATCACCTCGTAAGTTGGATAATCTGTTCTCATAATACAATTTTTTTGCCCTTCTTATCAGGCTGGTTAGGATTGACGAGTAACGTTTTGACTGGCACACTGAGCTAGAAATCTATACAGATATTGATGAATGTTTTAATAATTTTCTAAAAAAGACCCAATACCTTTATAACAAGCACTGCCCTAAAAAAACTAAACAGATGACAGCTAAGAGACTGAACAGTCCCTGGCTAACACCCAGCATTCTCAAATCCATAAATACAAAACACCGATATGAAAAACAGTACAGAATGGGTCACATAACCAGAGACCAAACAAAACGTTACTCGTCAATCCTAACCAGCCTGATAAGAAGGGCAAAAAAATTGTATTATGAAAACAGATTATCCAACTTACGAGGTGATATAAAAAAGACCTGGAAGACCCTAAAAATTCTCACTACAGGCAATACACTCCACCAATATTCAAAACACTCAACCTACTCACCATACAAAACATCCATACTTATTATTGCACCTATTACATACATAGAACACTTAACTCTGATATTAACCCTCCCCTCAAACATCTCCTTGCCAACCTCAACAGAACACATGACCATAACACAAGGCACAGATCACTCTTTCATGTTCCTCGTGTCCATCTCACGCTATGCAAAAACTCAATGCACATAAAAGGCCCTAAAATCTGGAATTCATTACCTGTAAATATAAAAGAAACACTACCTATTTATAAATTCAAGTCTCTTCTCAAAGATCACTTACTCACTCAAACCAAATAAATACTGAATAACTGAACCTTATAAATTGTATATCTATATATTACTCACAATTATATCACACAAATGTTAAACCTAGGACCCCAATCTAACTTTATTATTTTTTTAAATACACTACCTAACAGAATACTCCATTCGACTGAATGTACAGCAATGCAAGCAACCATATGACCTGTCTTGTAATACTCATTTGTGCTTTATAGTTATCTGTTTACAATAATGTTTTATCACTGATTTCATCATTGCTTAGTTAATCTTAAGTTAAATTTTAAGCCAGCCCGAAATGCTATGCATATAAGTGGCTTGGCATGCTGCTCTTACCTATATTTTTTTGTCCCTCTGTTTGTATGCTTAAATTACTAAATAAATAAATAAATAAAAAAATATTATTATATATATAATATATATATAATATATATATTAATATATATATATATCACACACACCTACCATCCGACTTACGACCTGCTCGACATACGACGACTCGACTTATGACCGTGTTTTTTATGCCAAATTTCAGGGAAATAAACAAGTGTTTGTGTTGTACACAGTGTTTATCCTAAACCTTACAGTACAAAATACAGTACTAACAGCATAAAAAGTAAAGTAAAGCATGACATATCAAAATAAAACAATAAAATAAATTCATTACAAAAATGTTATGTTGATATTCAGTAGAAAAGTTCGACTTACGTCCATTTCGGCTTACGACCGGTTGCTCGGAACCGAACTCGGTCGTAAGTCGGATGGTAGGTTGTGTGTGTTGTGTTGTGGTGTGTGTGTGTGTGTGTGTGTGTGTGTGTGTGGTGTGTGTTGTGTGTGTATATAAAATATATATATATATATATATATATTATATATATATATATATATAGTATATATATATAAATATATATATATATATTAATATATAATATTATATATATATATATATATTATTTTTATTTTTTTTATTATCCCCACCGGGCCCATTTTCCCCCAAGGCAGGGTGGCCCGAAAAAGAAAAACTTTCAAACCCTCATTCACTCCATCACTGTCTTGCCAGAAGGGTGCTTTACACTACAGTTTTTAAAACTGCAAAAATTAACACCCCTCCTTAGAGTGCAGGCACTGTACTTCCCATCTCCAGGACTCAAGTCCGGCCTGCCGGTTTCCCTGAATCCCTTCATAAATGTTACTTTGCTCACACTCCAACAGCACGTCAAGTATTTAAAAACCATTTGTCTCCATTCACTCCTATCAAACACGCTCACGCATGCCTGCTGGAAGTCCAAGCCCCTCGCACACAAAACCTCCTTTACCCCCCCCCTCCAACCCTTCCTAGGCCGACCCCTACCCCCCCTTCCTTCCACTACAGACTGATACAATCTTGAATTTATTCTGTTTCGCTCCATTCTCTCTACATGTCCGAACCACCTCAACAACCCTTCCTCAGCCCTCTGGACAACAGTTTTGGTAATCCCGCACCTCCCCCTAACTTCCAAATCGAATTCTCTGCATTAATTCACACCACACATTCCCCCCCAGACTGACATCTCCATGCCTCCACCTTCTCCCGCTGCAACTTTTCATCACCCACGCTTCACCCCCATATAAGAGCGTTGGTAAAACTTACCTAACATTCCCCTTTTTCCCTCCAAGGACAAAGTTCTTTGTCTCCACAGACCCCTAAGGCACCACTCCCCTTTTTTTTCCCCTATCAATTCTTGATTCACCCCTTTCATAACCCATCCGTGACACTTTTCCCACCCCCAAAAACTGTTTTACGTTCACCTCCTCCATACTCTCTCCCCCAATCTGATATTCAATCTTCATACCTAATTTTTTTGTTATCCTCATAACCTTACTTTTCCTGATTCCTTTAAATTTTTTTCTTTTGACCCCTACCAAATTCATCCACCAATCTTGCAATTTCTCTTAAATCCCCCAAAGCAATTTTCCCTCAGCAAAGAGCACGGGCAACTCCCACTTTGGTGTGATCTTTATCTTTTAATCCACCCCTTTTGCCAAACCCTCGCTTTACTTCTCTTACAACCCCTCTATAAATAATTAAAAAACCCAGGGTGACATCACACACCCTTGTCTAAGGCCCACTTTTACGGGAAAAAAAATTTTCCCTCTTTCCCCATACTCTAACTGAGCCCACTATCCTCGTAAAAAATCTTCATGCTTTCAGTAAAAAACCTCCTACACCATCACTTGAACATCTGCCACATTTTCCCCCTATCCCCCCTGCATACGCCTTTTCCAAATCCCAAAAAGCCCAAAGAATTCTTTAGCCTTATCTAAATACTGTTCACTTATATGTTTCACTGTAAACACCCGGTTCCACACACCCCCCCCCCCTTTTTCCCAAAACCTCCTTGTTTTATCTGCATCCTATTCTCCGTTTACTCTTAATTCTTTCAATTATAAATCAAAACCATACATTTACCCGTAATCAACAGACTTTTCCCCCTAAATTTTTGCACTCTCTTTTTTCCCCCTTTTCCCTTTTTACAAAGGAACATGCATGCTCTCTGCCAATCCCCATACCTTCCCCTTCCCAAAATTTATTTAAAAAAATTGCACCAACCCCTCCAAAACTATTCCCCCCCTGCTTTTAAATTCTATCTTTATCCCATCAACCCGGCTGCCTTACCCCCCCTTTCATTTTTCCTACTGCCTACGAACATCCCCCACCCCAAAATGCTCTTTCCCCACTCCTACAAGAGTTATTCCTCCTTGCCCTTACACGAAATCCCGCTTCCCCATCTTTTCCCAAAATTTAACAAAATTTCCCCAAAAATTCCCTTTCCCTCTTCCCAAACCTCTAACTCTCCATTTAAAAACTCTCCTCTCCCCATTTTTAACTGACAAAACCTTTTTTCTCTAGGGGTTTTTTAACTTGTTAAACCACTCCAAAACTTTTTTATTTTTTAACAAAATTTGTTGATAACAATCCCCACTCCTCATTTGCCTCTTTTTACAAAGCTTTACCACTCTTTAACTTCTCTCTTTTTCCCCCAATACTCTTTCCCCCTTGCATCACTTTACTTTGTAAAAACTTCTCATATGCTAACTTTTTTCTCCCTTTTACTCTCTTTCATCATCTTTCCCCCAATCGTCCTCTTCCCCCGCCCCCATTTCCTGAAACCCACAAATTTCTGTGAACACTCTAAACTACTTTTTTAAAACCTACCCCATACCTCTTCGCCCCCCATTGTATGCTCTCTTTAGCCCATCTATCCCCAAAATAGCTTTTTATATCTTACCCAACTCCCTCCTTTTTAGTTTAAAAACCTTTCCCTCTTTTCCCTGATGCTTCTTTTCTCCTTGTACCCACTCCCTTTTACTCTCAGTGTAGCTACAATAAAAGTGATTGATATATTTGGGGGCCCCTCTATAAACTGTACATCCTGAAGTCTACTCAACAGTTTTTTTATCTACCAAACATAATCCAAACAAACTATGTCTTTCGCCCACAATCATATCGTGTATACTTTTTTTCCCCTCTTTTTCTTAAAAAAAAGTATTCCCTATAACAAAACCCCTTTCTAACAAATTAAATCAAAGGGCCCCCATTTCATTTACACCGGGCACCCCAAATTTAACCTACCCCACCCTCTCAAAAAGTTTCTCCTCTTAGCTTTTAAAGTCCCCACCACAATTACTCTCTCATTTGGGTTAAAAGGCCCTATACTTTCACTTAACTCCCCCAAAAATCTCTCTCTCCCCTCTGCATTCCTCTCTTCTCCAGGTGCATACACGCTTATTAGACCCACTTCCGCACCCAAACCTTTATTTTAAAACCACAAATTCTTAAATTTTACACATTCATATTCTCTTTTCTCCCTTCCTAATGACATTTAACTTACTGCTCCCCCTTCCTTTTGCTCTAACTTCTCAGATACTCAGATTTAATCCATTTTTTTCCCCCCAAAAACCTCCTCCCCCCCTTCATTTTTTGTTTCGCTTAGGGCCAGGACACCCCAATTTTCCTTTTCATTCATAACTCACAATCATCTGTTTCTTGTCACCGCATACCCCACGCAATTTAAGCAACCCAGTTTTAAAAAGTTTTTTTTCTTCTCTTTTTTAGAAATTTTATACAGGAAGGGGTTATAGCCTTTGCTCCCGGCATTTTAGTCCCTCATCAACACCAGGCTTACGGGGGAAAAGATTTTTTTTTCCATTTCCCCCCATGGACAATATTTATATATTTTTTAAATATATAAAATTATATATATATAATATAATACGTATATAAATATATATATATATATATACGTTATATATATAAAAATATTTATATATATATTATATATATATATATATATATATATATATATAATATAAAATAAATTTTTATATATAATATATATAATATATATATAAAAATAAGTCACGTAAACGGGTGATTTCAAAATATCAAAAACCACTCTGAAAGAATAGAAAATTCCAAGCGTTTCGTGATACCAATTATCAAGGAACTAGAAAGTAAAGCACCCAAGGAAGCTATATAAGGGGGCTGGCAGCACCCCACATAAAACCCCACAACGGTTAAACACGTGACACGCGGCAACCCAACTTGGGTAGGTCCCCTTTTCACAAATACCCACAAAAATATTTACCCCAAAAAAATTTAAAAAAATTATATGTCCAGTGTATTATTTTAAATTTTTCCCAAAATTTTATTAAAATAAAAGGATCAATTATTAAACCAAAGGAAATTTCAAAATTATTGCAAACGCTTTTTTTGAACAAGATTCCAAATTTTATTCCTGTTGACCCTGGGCTTGTTTATACTATTTTTCAACTTTTTGAAAAAACAATTGGGGTTTTAAAAACTCTTAATGAATAACAGAGCATTAAATTTTGCTTTGAAAGGACAAGATTCCCAAAGCCTATTTATTCATGTAAGATTTTTTCCACCAATTGATTTTCAAAAAGTTTTAAAAGAGTATCAAGCAAGTCCATGGCGACAGGAATATAATTAACTTGTTTCATAAAAAGCTTTTTTACAATAATAGAATATTTCCCGGTTTATAAAATTAGATCCTTTTTAAAATTTAAAAGAAATTTTGGGGAAAAATTTAATAATACACTGGGCAAATAATAATTTTTAAATTTTTTTGGGTTTAGAAAAGTTTTTTGGGGAGTTGGCAAAGGACCCATCCAAATTTGGGTTGCCCCGCGTCAGTGTTTAACCGTTGGGGATTGTAGTGAGGGGGCTGGCCAGACCCTTTTATAGCTTCCTTGGAGCTTTCTTTCATAGTTCCTTGATAATGTAGTAGTCACGAAAAGGGGTTGGGAAATTTTCTATTCTTTCAAGTGGGTTTTTTTGCTTATATTTTATATATTTATTATAAAAATATAAATAATATATATATATATATAAATATATATATAATTAAATTATACATACATTACAATCCGACTTACGACCAAGTTGGTTCCGACCAACCGGTCAAAATGGATGTAAGTCGAACCTTTGAAAATTGCCGACATACTGGATAGGGCATGTCAAACCTTTCCTATATAAACTACCTACATAGTACTGTAATGTAATGTACAATCATTATTTCATTCTTTTTACCATAATTTACTTCTATTGTTATATTTTAATTATTTATGTACTGTATATAATGTATACATGGTAGTGAACTGTACTGTAAATTTCACATCGCATACAGTATCATATGTTACTGTCATTATTTTTTTATTATCACACTGGCCGATTCCCACCAAGGCAGGGTGGCCCGAAAAAGAAAAACTTTAACCATCATTCACTCCATCACTGTCTTGCCAGAAGGGTGCTTTACACTACAGTTTTTAAACTGCAACATTAACACCCCTCCTTCAGAGTGCAGGCACTGTACTTCCCATCTCCAGGACTCAAGTCCGGCCTGTCGGTTTCCCTGAACCCCTTCATAAATGTTACTTTGCTCACACTCCAACAGCACGTCAAGTATTAAAAACCATTTGTCTCCATTCACTCCTATCAAACACGCTCACGCATGCCTGCTGGAAGTCCAAGCCCCTCGCAACACAAAACCTCCTTTACCCCCTCCCTCCAACCTTTCCTAGGCCGACCCCTACCCCGCCTTCCTTCCACTACAGACTGATACACTCTTGAAGTCATTCTGTTTTGCTCCATTCTCTCTACATGTCCGAACCACCTTAACAACCCTTCCTCAGCCCTCTGGACAACAGTTTTGGTAATCCCACACCTCCTCCTAACTTCCAAACTACGAATTCTCTGCATTATATTCACACCACACATTGCCCTCAGACATGACATCTCCACTGCCTCCAGCCTTCTCCTCGCTGCAACATTCATCACCCATGCTTCACACCCATATAAGAGCGTTGGTAAAACTATACTCTCATACATTCCCCTCTTTGCCTCCAAGGACAAAGTTCTTTGTCTCCACAGACTCCTAAGTGCACCACTCGCCCTTTTCCCCTCATCAATTCTCCACTCGCCCTTTTCCCCTCATCAATTCTATGATTCACCTCATCTTTCATAGACCCATCCGCTGACATGTCCACTCCCAAATATCTGAATACATTCACCTCCTCCATACTCTCTCCCTCAAATCTGATATCCAATCTTTCATCACCTAATCTTTTTGTTATCCTCATAACCTTACTCTTTCCTGTATTCACTTTTAATTTTTTCTTTTTGCATACCCTACCAAATTCATCCACCAACCTCTGCAACTTCTCTTCAGAATCTCCCAAGAGCACAGTGTCATCAGCAAAGAGCAACTGTGACAACTCCCACTTTATGTGTGATTCTTTATCTTTTAACTCCACGCCTCTTGCCAATACCCTCGCATTTATACTTCTCTTACATCCCCATCTATAAATATATTAAACAACCATGGTGACATCACACATCCTTGTCTAAGGCCTACTTTTACTGGGAAATAATTTCCCTCTTTCTTACATACTCTAACTTGAGCCTCACTATCCTCGTAAAAACTCTTCACTGCTTTCAGTAACCTACCTCCTACACCATACACTGTTATCTTTATGTACTATCAACGCAGTGGAATGGGAGAATACCACTGGTAATGTCATCCTGCCAGAATGTAGTATAACCTATACCCTAAGTAAAGAGAAACAACTCTGGAATATGTGTAATATGTATCCGGCTGGCTGGCTGGCTGGCCGGCCGGGTGGGTGGCCGGGTGGGTGGGTGGTTGGCTGACTGGCTGACTGAATGTGGCTGTCTCTCTCTCTCTCTCACAGGTACACGTAAGTGAAGTTATCATACATAGTATATATTACCTAGGATAACCCAAAAAATCCAGACAAGGTGCTATACAGTGGATCTGTGCTCCAGTGCCCTAAATTAATAATAATAATAATTATTATTATTATTACTATTACAATAATACATATGTACTAATATTAATAATAATATTATTATTAAACTATAATATAATAATCGTGTCCACTCATTACTTACCTTAAAATATCTGTAGTCTTAATGTAGAGTGACAGGTGAGTAAACACGATTAAATGAATAAACGAGAGAGAGAATGAGTGTAGAAAGTTCACGAGTTATGTAAACAAACATTGTTGCTGTTATTGTTGCCAGCCCGGACACGAATGCTTTTTGTTCACTCTGTTAAGCCAACCAGAAAAACATCTCATATTTGTTAATTTATATGTTTATATGTTATGTAGCATGTTTATTACATAATTTTGAAAAAAAAAATCATAGATGGATTAAGCAAAATGCTATATTAACGTTTTATACACATTTAATGTGTCTCAGTGATTATTATTGTTATTATCATTATTAATATGGTGTCTTCAAGACCAATTACACTCTTAGTGAGTGGCTCTGAGACAGACAAGCAGACAGAAAGACACAGGTAGTCAGAAAGACAGACACACAGGTAGACAGACACACAGACAGAAAGACAGACACACAGGTAGACAGAAAGACAGACAGGTAGACAGAAAAACAGACACACAGGTAGACAGACACACACACACAGGTAGACATAAAGACACACAGGTAGACAGAAAGACAGACACACAGGTAGAAAGACACACAGGTAGACAAACAGGTAGACAGAAAGACAGACACACAGGTAGACAGACAGATAAACAGACACACAGAGATACAGACAGACACAGACAGGTTTATGTGCAACAGCGAAAACAAATAGAGAGTTCGAGAGTAAGAGCCTTTCTTGGCACAATCTCCAGTGCAAGATTCAGACTTCATCTTAGGAGCCATGGTGAAATTTACTGTCCAGTTAGTACAGTTAATACAGTATGATGCTGCTGATAGGGCATGGTTACTCAAATTGATGGTGCCTGCATGGTGCATTGCCGCCGTGAGTATTGTCAAATATTGTACAGCGGAGTGCATCAGCCGGCTTAGCCCAGCTGCCAGATGCACAGTCGTAAATCGAGCAGACGTATGTCGAGCAGGTAGTAAGTCGGATGGTAGGTGTGTGTGTGTGTGTGTGTGTGTGTGTGTGTGTTTGTGTGTGTGTGTGTACTCACCTAGTTGAGGTTGCGGGGGTCGAGTCCGAGCTCCTGGCGTGTGTGTGTGTGTGTGTGTGTGTGTGTGTGTGTGTGTGTGTGTGTGTGTGTGTATATATATATATATATATATATATATATATATATATATATATATATATATATATATATATATATATATATATATATATATATATATATATATTTTACATTTTTTATTTATTATCACACTGGCCGATTCCCACCAAGGCAGGGTGGCCCGAAAAAGAAAAACTTTCACCATCATTCACTCCATCACTGTCTTGCCAGAAGGGTGCTTTACACTACAGTTTTTTAAACTGCAACAATATAATATATATATATATATATATATATATATATATATATATATATATATATATATATATATACAGTGGAACCCCCGCATAGCGATATTAATCCGTGCAAGACACCCCAAAGTATGAAAAAAAAAATTTTTTACCACATGAAATATTAATTTTAATACACACAAACTGAAAAAGGCATGCACAATTACATGACACTTACTTTTATTGAAGATCTGGTGATGATTGATGGGATGGGAGGAGGAGAGAGTGTTAGTGTTTAGAAGGGGAATCCCCTTCCATTAAGACTTGAGGTGTCAAGTCCTTTTCTGGGGTTACTTCCCTTCTTCTTTTAATGCCACTAGAACCAGCTTCAGAGTCACTGGACTTCTATCGCACAACATATCTGTCCATAGTGGCCTGTACCTCTCGTTCCTTTATGACTTCCCTAAAGTGTTTCACAACATTGTCAGAGTAATAGTCACCAGCACGGCTTGCAATAGCTGTGTGAGGGTGATTTTCATCCATAAAGGTTTGCACTTTCAGCCACATTGCACAGATTTCCTTAATCTTTGTAGTAGGCAACTTCTTCAATTTCTCTCTCCCCTCCTCCGAACCAGTTTCCTCAGGTCTGGCCTCTTGCTGTTGAAGTTGATCTAGCAGCTCATTAGTGGTTAGTTCTACATTGTCCTCCTCCACCAACTCTTCCACATCATCCCCACTAACCTCCAACCCCAAGGACTTTCCCAATGCCACAATGGATTCCTCAACTGGCATACTCCTCTCAGGGTTAGCCTGAAACCCTTCAAAATCCCTTTGGTCTACACATTCTGGCCACAGTTTCTTCCAAGCAGAGTTCAAGGTCCTCTTAGTCACTCCCTCCCAAGCCTTAACTATAAGGTTTACACAATTGAGGATATTAAAGTGATCTCTCCAAAAGTCTCTTAGAGTCAGTTGAGTTTCTGAGGTCACTACAAAGCACCTTTCAAACAGAGCTTTTGTGTACAGTTTTTTGAAGTTTGCAATAACCTGCTGGTCCATGGGCTGCAGGAGAGGAGTGGTATTAGGAGGCAAAAACTTCACCTTAATGAATTTCATGTCTCCATAAAGTCGCTCTGCCACGTCTGTAGGATGACCAGGGGCATTGTCTAACACCAGGAGGCACTTAAGTTCTAATTTTTTTTCAGTTAGGTAATCTTTGACATTGGGGGCAAATGCATGGTGTAACCAGTCATAGAAAAAGTCCCTAGTGACCCATGCCTTACTGTTTGCCCTCCACAGCACACACAAGTTAGCCTTGAGGATATTCTTTTGTCTGAACGCTCTGGGAGTTTCTGAGTGATACACTAATAAAGGCTTCACTTTGCAATCACCAGTAGCATTGGAACACATCAACAGAGTAAGCCTGTCTTTCACAGGCTTATGTCCTGGGAGTGCCTTTTCCTCCTGAGTAATGTAGGTCCTGCTTGGCATTTTCTTCCAAAACAGGCCTGTTTCATCACAATTAAACACTTGTTCAGGTTTCAGTCCTTCACTTTCTATGTACTCCTTGAATTCCTGCACATATATTTCAGCTGCTTTGTGGTCCGAATTGGCAGCCTCACCATGCCTTATCACACTATGTATGCCACTACGCTTCTTAAATCTCTCAAACCAACCTTTGCTGGCCTTAAATTCACTCACATCATCACTAGTTGCAGGCATTTTTTAAATTAAATCCTCATGCAACTTCCTAGCCTTTTCACTTATGATCACTTGAGAGATGCTATCTCCTGCTATCTGTTTTTCGTTTATCCACACCAATAAAAGTCTCTCAACTTCTTCCATCACTTGCGATCTCTGTTTCGAAAACACAGTTGAACCTTTGGCAAGAACAGCTTCCTTGATTGCCTTTTTGTTGCCCACAATAGCAGCGATGGT
>NC_069402.1:4324432-4331932 GCF_026875155.1 Cherax quadricarinatus | reverse complement strand
GCAGTAGTCTGCATAACAGTAAATCTTATATTTTTGTGAAAATAAAAATTCAAAGTGGAAAGCAAAAGAATATAAGAGGGGCCTTGAGACATGACTAATGACTAGAGGAAATGTCATTTTAGTGCCAGGAATGTCTTTCTTGTTTATTCTGGACCCTATTCGGAAATTGGCATCTTTTGAAATTTGTGTGAAATTGGCAAAATTGCTAAATTCTGACCACTGTACTGGATAGTTTGAATTTCATAAATGAGTGGTTTCTTGCACCCATTCGATAGAAAAAATGGAGATCTAGCGAAATATTCATGTTTTTTGTCGACTAGTACAGTGAAATTGGCCGAAAATGGGGCTCAAAGTGGGCAAAATCGCCGATGCGTAAACATCGCCGAGACCGCTAACTTTGCGAGAGCATAATTCCGTAAGTTTTCTATCAAATTTCAAACTTTTGGTGTCTTTATGATCGGGAAAAGATTCTCTATCTTTTCATAAGAGAAAATAATTTTTTTTTTTTTTTTAAATTTGGCCGACCCTGAGAACGAGTTTCGGAGAGGGCCTGTCGACCCTCAAAGGGTTAATCGCAAAAATTTTGCCTCGCATACCGCTTAAAAACCCGCTCACCGATTTTCGTCTGAGACGCGTCCAATGTGCGCCCTCAGCCAGCCTCACATGTGCCGCCAGTGGCATTGTTTACCAGCCAGCCTCCGCGGTAACATCCAAGCATACAATCGGAATATTTCGTATTATTACAGTGTTTTCGGTGCTTTTTCTGGAAAATAAGTGACCATGGGCCCCAAGAAAGCTTCTAGCATACAATCGGAATATTTCGTATTATTACAGTGTTTTCGGTGCTTTTTCTGGAAAATAAGTGACCATGGGCCCCAAGAAAGCTTCTAGTGCCAACCCTACAGCAATAAGGGTGAGAATTACAAAAGAGATGAAGAAAAAGATCATTGATAAGTATGAAAGTGGAGTGCGTGTCTCCGAGCTGGCCAGATTGTATAATAAACCCCAATCAACCATCGCTACTATTGGTGGTACAGCTGCTGCTGCTGCTGCACTGTCAGCTGCTGCTGCTGCTGCTGTAGCATCATCTGTTGCTGCTGTAGCATCGTCTGCTGCTGCTGTAGCATCGTCTGCTGCTGCTGTATCACTGTCAGCTGCTGCTGCTGCTGTAGCATCGTCTGTTGCTGCTGTACCACCGTCAGCTGCTGCTGCTGCTGTAGCATCATCTGCTGCTGCTGTAGCATCGTCTGCTGCTGCTGTAGCATCGTCTGCTGCTGCTGTAACATCGTCTGTTGCTGCTGTAGCATCGTCTGCTGCTGCTGTAGCATCGTCTGTTGCTGCTGTACCACCGTCAGCTACTGCTGCTGCTGTAGCACCATTGTTGGTGTGGCTTATTGAGAATACCAAGAAACAATTAACCCCAGAGGATTTGCCACCCAGGATAACCCAAAAAAGTCAGTGTCATCGAAGACTGTCTAACTTATTTCCATTGGTTTCCTTAATCTTGTCTCCCAGGATGCAACCCACACAAGTCGACTAACACCCAGGTGAACAGGGAAAAATGCCTCGAACTAGTGCTCATATTGGTGAATTTAAAGCCAGCAAAGGTTGGTTTGAGAGATTTAAGAATCATAGTGGTATACACAGTGTGATAAGGCCTGTTCTGGAAGAAAATGCCAAACAGGACCTACAGTACTCAGGAGGAAAAGGCACTCCCAGGACACAGTGTCTCATCAGTCATTGCTGCATCTTCAATAAAGGTAAGTGTCATTTATTCTTCATTTAGTAGACTAGTACATGCACAATATATACTGTGCATGTACTACTCTACTATTGTGCATGTATCCTTCTCTTTGTGTGTAGGAAAATGTATATTTCATGTGGTAAAAATTTTTTTTTCATACTTTTGGGTGTCTTGCACGGATTAATTTGATTTCCATTATTTCTTATGGGGAAAATTCATTCGCATACCGATTATTTCGCATACCAATGAGCCCTCTTGCACGGATTAAAATCGTTATGTGGGGGTCCACTGTATATACATTAATATATATATATATATATATATATATAATATATATATATATAATATATATTATATATATATATATACACATATATATATATATATATATATATATATATATATATATATATAAATATATATATATATATATATATATATATATATATATATATATATATATATATTTTTTTTTTTTTTTTTTTTTTTTTTTTTCAACAAGTCGGCCGTCTCCCACCGAGGCAGGGTGACCCAAAAAAGAAAGAAAATCCCCAAAAAGAAAATACTTTCATCATCATTCAACACTTTCACCACACTCGCACATTATCACTGTTTTTGCAGAGGTGCTCAGAATACAACAGTCTAGAAGCATACACATATAAAGATACACAACATATCCCTCCAAACTGCCAATATCCCAAACCCCTCCTTTAAAGTGCAGGCATTGTACTTCCCATTTCCAGGACTCAAGTCCGACTATATGAAAATAAACCGGTTTCCCTGAATCCCTTCACTAAATATTACCCTGCTCACACTCCAACAGATCGTCAGTCCCAAGTACCATTCGTCTCCATTCACTCCTATCTAACACGCTCACGCACGCTTGCTGGAAGTCCAAGCCCCTTACCCACAAAACCTCCTTTACCCCCTCTCTCCAACCCTTTCGAGGACGACCCCTACCCCGCCTTCCTTCCCCTATAGATTTATATGCTTTCCATGTCATTCTACTTTGATCCATTCTCTCTAAATGACCAAACCACCTCAACAACCCCTCTTCTGGCCCTCTGACTAATACTTTTATTAACTCCACACCTTCTCCTAATTTCCACACTCCCGAATTTTCTGCATAATATTTACACCCCACATTGCCCTTAAACAGGACATCTCCACTGCCTCCAACCGTCTCCTCGCTGCTGCATTTACCACCCAAGCTTCACACCCATATAAGAGTGTTGGTACTACTATACTTTCATACATTCCCTTCTTTGCCTCCATAGATAACGTTTTTTGACTCCACATATACCTCAACGCACCACTCACCTTTTTTCCCTCATCAATTCTATGATTAACCTCATCCTTCATAAATCCATCCGCCGACACGTCAACTCCCAAGTATCTGAAAACATTCACTTCTTCCATACTCCTCCTCCCCAATTTGATATCCAATTTTTCTTTATCTAAATCATTTTACAAACCCTCATCACCTTACTCTTTTCTATGTTCACTTTCAACTTTCTACCTTTTCACACATTCCCAAACTCATCCACTAACCTTTGCAATTTTTCTTTAGAATCTCCCATAAGCACAGTATCATCAGCAAAAAGTAACTGTGTCAATTCCCATTTGAATTTGATTCCCCATAAATTTAATCCCACCCCTCTCCCAAACACCCTAGCAATTACTTCCTTAACAACCCCATCTATAAATATATTAAACAACCATGGTGACATTACACATCCCTGTCTAAGACCTACTTTTACCGGAAATAGTCTCCCTCTTTTCTACACACCCTAACCTGAGCCTCACTATCTTCATAAAAACTCTTTACAGCATTTAATAACTACCACCTATTCCATATACTTGCAACATCTGCCACATTTCTCCTCTATCCACTCTATCATATGCCTTTTCTAAATCCATAAATGCAATAAAAACTTCCCTACCTTTATCTAAATACTGTTCACATATATGCTTCAATGTAAACACTTGATCTACACATCCCCTACCCACTCTGAAACCTCCTTGCTCATCCGCAATCCTACATTCTGTCTTACCTCTAATTCTTTCAATTATAACCCTACCGTACACTTTTCCTGGTATACTCAGTAAAACTTATTCCTCTATAATTTTTACAGTCTCTTTTGTCCCCTTTCCCTTTATATAAAGGGACTATACATGCTCTCCCGCCAATCCCTAGGTACCTTCCCCTCTTTCATACATTTATTGAACAAAAGTACCAAACCACTCCAACACTATATCCCCCCCTGCTTTTAACATTTCTGTCATGATCCCATCAGTACCAGCTGCTTTACCCCCTTTCATTTTACGTAATGCCTCACGTACCTCCCCCACACTTACATTCTGCTCTTCTTCACTCCTAAAAATGTATACCTCCCTGACCAGTGCATGAAATTACTGCCTCTGTTTCTTCCTTAACATTTAAAAGTTCCTCAAAATATTCTCGCCATCTACCTAATACCTCCATCTCCCATCTACTAACTCCCCTACTCTGTTTTTAACTGACAAATCCATATTTTCCCTTGGCTTTCTTAACTTGTTTAACTCACTCCAAAATTTTTTCTTATTTTCATTAAAATTTCTTGACAGTGCCTCTCCCACTCTATCATCTGCTCTCCTTTTGCACTCTCTCACCACTCTCTTTACCTTTCTTTTACTCTCCATATATTCTGCTCTTCTTATAACACTTCTGCTTTGTAAAAAACCTCTCATAAGCTACCTTTTTCTCTTTTATCACACCCTTTACTTCATCATTCCACCAATCACTCCTCTTTCCTCCTGCACCCACCCTCCTATAACCACAAACTTCTGCCCCACATTCTAATACTCATTTTTAAAACTATTCCAACCCTCTTCAACCCCCCCATTACTCATCTTTGCACTATCCCACCTTTCTGCCAATATATATATATATATATATATATATACAGTGGACCCCCGGTTAACGATATTTTTTCATTCCAGAAGTAGTTCAGGTGCCAGTACTGACCGAATTTGTTCCCATAAGGAATATTGTGAAGTAGATTATCCATTTCAGACCCCCAAACATACACGTACAAACGCACTTACATAAATACACTTACATAATTTGTCGCATTGGGAGGTGATCATTATGCGGGGGGTCCACTGTGTATATATATACATGTATATATATATATATATAGTATATATATATATATATATATATATAATATATATATATATATATATATATATATATATATATATATATATATATATATGCAATAAGATCACAGTAAACAGGTGATTTCAGAATATGCAAAACAACCACTGTGGAAGAATAGAGAAATTCCAAGCGCTTTTCGTGACTACTCACATTATCAAGGAACTATGAAAGTAAAGCATCCTTATATACCCTTTATATACCTTCCTTGGATGCTTTATTTTCATAGTTCCTTGATAATGTGAGTAGTCACGAAAGCGCTTGGAATTTCTCTATTCTTTCACAGTGGTTGCTTTGCATATATATAAATATATATATATATATATATATATATATATATATATATATATATATAATATATATATATATATATATATATAAATATATATATATATATATATATTATATATATACATACACACACCTACCATCCGACTTACGACCTGCTCGACTTATGACCACTGAACTTACGACCGTGTTTTTTATGCCAAATTTCTGGGAAATAAACAACTATTTGTGTTGTACACAGTGTTTATCCTAAACCTTACAGTATAAAATACAGTACTAACAACATAAAAAGTAAAGTAAAACATGAAATACCAAAATAAAACAATAAAATAAAGTCATTACAAAAATGTTTTGTTGATATTCAGTAGTAAAGTTCGACTTACGACCAGTTTCTCGGAACCGAACTCGGTTGTAAGTCGGATGGTAGGTGTATATATTATTGTGACCACGAACGAGTGGTATTGATCAATAACAACACTGCACTAGCCAAGGACTCGAACCCATGCTGCTTTGGCCTGCCTCATGGTGGGCAAAAACGCATGACGCCCTAATCCACAGGAGGCCTGGTCACAGACCGGGCCGCGGGGGCGTTGACCCCCGGAACTCTCTCCAGGTAAACTCTCCAGGTAAAACCATACGATCCTTTAAGGATTGTATGGTCCAGTCGGCAGGGTCAGGGTCACGGTGAGTCTCAAGCCCTTCAAAATCCCTCTCTTGGACACAATCTGGCCAGTTTTCTCCAAGCAGAGTTCAAAGTCCTGGAAGTCACTCCCTCCCAAGCCTTTCCTATAAGGCTTATGCAATGGAGGATAGTGAACTGATTCCTCCAGAACTGTCTTAGGGTCAACTGAGTGTCCGAGGTCACTTCAAAGCACTTTTGAAACACTGCTTTTGTGTAGAGTTTTTTGAAGTTAGAAATGACCTGCTGGTCCATTTGCTGGAGGAGAGGAGTGGTGTTAGGAGGCAAGAACTTCACTTTTATAAAACTGAAGTCCCTAGACACTTGGTCTTCCAAGTCTGGAGGATGTGCAGGAGCATTGTCCACTAACAGGAGGCACCTGAGTGGCAATTTCTTTTCCAGGAGGTATTTTTTCACACTTGGGCCAAACACATCATTAACCCACTCTTTGAAAATTTGCCTTGTGACCCATGCCTTATGATTAGCTTTCCACATCACACACAATCTATTCTTCATGACATTCTTTTTCTTAAACACTCTGGGATTTTTTGAGTGATACACAAGTAAAGGCTTCACTTTGAAATCCCCACTATCATTACCACACAACAAAAAAGCCTGTCTTTCATAGGCTTGTGTCCTGGCAGTGCCTTTTCCTCCTTGGTAATGTAGGTCCTCTTTGGCATTTTCTTCCAAAACAGGCCTGTTTCTTCACAACTGAAAACTTGTTGGGGTTCGAATCCTTCAGCCTTTCCGTAGTCCTGGAATTCGTGAACATACTGTTCAACTGCACATTTGTCAGAATTTGCAGCCTCACCATGCCTTACAACACTGTGTATGCCACTATGCTTCTTAAATGTATCAAACCATCCTTTGCTGGCCCTAAATTCACAAACTGCAGCACTTGTTCCAGGCATTTTCTTTGCAAGATCCTCATGCAACTGCCTTGCCTTCTCATAAATAGTAGACTCCACAACACTGTCTCCCACTAATTCTTTTTCCTTAATCCACAAAAATAATAACTTTTCCATCTCTTCCATTACCGGTGTCCTTTGTTTAGTTAGAAAAGCTACTCCTTTTGCAACATTAGCATCTTTGATTTGTTCTTTCTTTGCCAGGATGGATGTAATTGTTGATTTATTCTTGCTGTACATCCTGGCAAGTTCCATCACCTTTATACCACTCAAATTTTTCCATCACTTCAGGCTTAAATTCCATGGTGTTTCTCACTTCCTTTACCACAGGAACTTTACTATTAACTTTCTTTGGAGCCATGATTACTTATTTCACAGTTGCACTGCAAGAAAAACCACTAAAAACAATGGTAAACAAGTGATATGTTTGGATGTATGAGCAGAAGCCTCCTCAGCCACCAAGAGACGAAGCCAAACTGAAGTGCAAGCTGCCCCAGCCGGCGGATGGACGCATCCAAAACAGCCGATAACCGAGCGAACGGCCAATAACCGGGCGCCGAAAAACCCGCCGATAACCAAATTGGCTGATAACTAAACCGGCTGATAACCGCGGGTCCACTGTATATTGAACAACCACGGTGACATCACACATCCTTGTCTAAGGCCTACTTTTACT
>NC_069402.1:4307784-4323932 GCF_026875155.1 Cherax quadricarinatus | reverse complement strand
TAAGGGGCTTGACAGAACTTATAAGTGCAGAAAAGGATCTCTGTACACTCTCTAGATCTGCGATTTCACCTGCTTTGAATGGAGATGTTAATGCAGTATTCCAGCCTAGAGAGAACAACTGATTTGAAAAGGATCATTATTGGCTTGGCATTTCTCGTTTTGAACGTTCTCATTATCCATCCTATCATTTTCTTTGTACTTGCGATCATGGCACTGTTGTGATCCTTGAAAGTGAGATCCTCAGACATTACTACTCCCAGGTCCCTTACATTATTTTTTTGCTCTATTGTATGGCCAGAGTCTGTAGTATACTCTGTTCTAGTTATTATCTCCTCCAGTTTTCCATAACAGAGTAGTTGGAATTTGTCCTCATTGAACATCATATTGTTTACCGTTGCCCACTGGAAAACTTTGTTTACATCTTCTTGGAGGTTAACCGCGTCCTCAGCAGATGACAGCCTCATGCAGATCCTAGTATCATTCGCAAAGGATGATACGGTGCTGTGATGTATATCTCTGTCTATGTCTGATAAGAGAATGAGGAATAAGATGGGGGGCGAGTACTGTGCCTTGTGGAACAGAGCTCTTCACTATGGCAGCCTCCGATTTAACTCTGTTGACCACTACTCTCTGTGTTCGATTTGTTAGGAAGTTGAAGATCCATCTCCCCACTTTCCTAGTTATTCCTTTAGCACGTATTTTATGGGCTATTACGCCAAGATCGCATTTGTCAAATGCTTTTGCAAAGCCTGTGTATATTACATCTGCATTCTGATTTTCTTCCAGTGCATCCAAGGCCATATCATAGTGATCCATTAGTTGTGAGAGGCAGGAGCGATCTGCCCTGAACCCATGTTGCCCTGGTTTGTGCAGATTTTGGGAATCCGGGTGATTTGCAATCCTGCTTATTAGCACTCTTTCAAAGATTTTTATGATGTGGGACGTCAGAGCTATTGGTCTGGAGTGGGGCTATATCCGTTGTTTTAAAGCTACTGTGGAATTTCACCCATGTCCAAGCTCCTCCTCCATAGTGTACTTAGGGCACGCGAGAGGGGTTTCTTGCAGTTCTTAATGAAAACAGAGTTCCATGAGTCTGGCCCGGGCTGAGTACATAGGCATGTTGTCAATGGCTTTTCGAAATCTATCGGAGTTAGGGAAATGTCGGGAAATCTGGCTCATTACATTTATGGTGCTTTGAGAGCTCATTCATGAAGAAATCATTTGGGTCGTTTATCTCAGACTGATTAGGGGTTCACTAAACACAAAGTCATTACTTGGATTTCATATTCACTCAATTCCTTGTTGTCATCTGGGTAAGTCCCATCCTGTCTGAGTAGGGCCCCGATACTAGATGTGGTATTGCTTTGTTTTTGGCATATGAAAGAATTATTTTGAATTTCTTTCAATTTCACTAATAGCTTTAAGTCCTCCTCGTCTTCCTGGTTCCTGAAGAGTCATTTAACTTAATGTTCGATAGTTTCCAACTTCTGGTCAGCACCCTCCTTTCATGTATCAGATATTCTAGCACTCCTAGAGGAGTCCAGTGACTCTTTGTCGTCTCTGTAGAGGGAACGTCTTTCTCCACCTCCAGTTTACTCCTTGCTCATTTCTTTTCTAGGGGAATATGCTAGAACATTGCTTCAGCTGCAGGAAGTTGATCCTTCATGGCACTGGTTTGGATCTATGTCATTTAAAGATAATCTTCCCAACATGTTTCGTTTAGGACATGTTTACCTGTATGGGTCCCAGGTTGATGTTATGTGTTGCTGAAGTTGTATTTTTGTGAAGACACCTTAACAGGTACTTGCATTCTGCTGATCAGGACCCCTGTGCATGTACATCTGGTACTTCGATTAGGGTTGTGATGGGAATTAGTTGTTTTTGATATTCTTATGTCTCTATCAGGTTCTCATTATTTGTGAAGATAAGGTCAAAGTGTGTTTTTCTAGTTCTTGTTCGGTCCTATCTGCTGGCTTTAAGGTGTCGTTTTTCGCAGAGGCTTAGTTTCTCATGTGAGTGTGACCTTTCATTGCGCTTCCTCGGGGATTGTTTCAGTAGTACATTGTTTGCTACATTCTTTCATTTTGTATGCCTTAGGTTGAAATCACCGAGCAGTAAGATGTTTTGGGGGAATGGAAGTTGAGGTGTCCAGGACAGTAATCAATTTGCAGTAGCTGTTTTCTTGACTGTTTGGGAGGTTGCATCTGGTGGCTTATGTACAACCACAATGACTAGGTTTGGCTCTCGATCTTTTATTGATAGAACTTCAACTACCTCATTTGTGGTGTTCAGCAAACTCTGTGCGATGAGGGACTCTTTGACATACAAGGGCCAGCCCCCCCCTTGTTGCCTATTCATTCTGTCGCATCTAAAAAGGTAGTAACCACTTATTCATATTTCACTGTCAAAGTGATTTTTTGTGTAAGTCTCTGTGAAGGCTGCAAACTTCATTAGGATCCTCTAGAAGTCCATGATAAAAAGGTATTTGTTGTTGTGGATGGACTTAAGGCCCTGTATATTAGCGAATTGAACGAGGTTGTATTTCTGTGTTTGTTGGGGGAATTTTGTTATTGGCATCAGTAGTTGTAATTCTGAGGGGCTCATGGGTAGTGGGCCATGGCTGCGCCTTCCAGTCCAACAAGGCTCCAAGGTGCTGGACTCATTTTTTATTTCCTTCCATTTCTTTTTCTGTTTGCCTGCCACGAAAAAATCACCTGGAGTTGGGTATGTCATAGGCTACTATTGTTTGTCTTGTGGGGTCTGTGCCTCCTGGTCCCCTTTTAGATGGTTGCAGGGAGTCGATGTTGTAACACTGCTTCTGGAGGACCGAGGATTGACATTATTTTTGGGTGAAAGAAAGAAGAACGACACACTCCTTTAGACGGAGGTCGCTAAAATTTTTGGGATGTTCATCAAAGTTGCATGTGTCCCATTTTTTTTCCTGATATTCCATGCTTACAGATGCCCCAAGCATAAATTTGCACAAATTCACTTGGTTGAGAATTGTTGGGACTGCACTATAATCCTCAGTACCCAAGCCCAGGGCCATCCGTCATGGTTTCATCTACTTTTCCTCAGTAGAGGGGAAGAAGGAGGAGACTCTCTCAAACATCTGTACTAGTGGGCCACGGTCGTGTTCATGATGGTTGTATATTTACGGTTTTATGGTGGTATGTGGTAGGGTCCCCCAAGTAGAGTCTGGCGGCAGTAAGGTGGGGGCTGGGTCTGCAGTCAGCATTGGGGCTCGCTGGGGGCTGAGCCTGGGACAGCACCAGCACTGTGGGTATACTAGATGCTATGACTGGGGGATGGTCTGGTTTAGCACTAATGTGGGTGACTAGACAGTTTCGATCATCTGTTGTGGTATGCATTCTGCATTTTTTGATACACTATCTCTTTCTCCATGTGTTTTTTATTTTGGTATAGATCTATCAAGAGGTCATCTTTGTTTTCTTGATTCATTTTTATCATTTATTTTACTCTCCGTAGTACCTTTCTGATACCGCACAAAGTTAACATCTTTATTGCACCAATCAGAAAGGTACGTACATGAAGGGTACCTTTCAATGCCCTTTTCAAAGAAATCTCCCCCCCCCCCCACCCCCCACTTCCCTATTCTGGTATCGGCTCTTAAAATCTCTCAATAAGTGGGAACATTATCACAGGTTTTAATTTCACTTGATAACTCTCTGATTACAGTGACTCCAGTCACGGCAGTGACTGTTCCCTGTATTGTTCAGTAGTGTGTGTGTGCAGCAGGCAGTATCGACAGTGTCACATTTGAGGACGTAGGACGTTAAGTACCTCACTGAGCTGTGCCTGGTCTTGCAGGTAGTGAGTTACAGTTGGCAGTACCTCACTGGGCAGTGCCTGGCTCCTGCAGTTAGTGAGTGTACAGTGAACAGTACCTCACATTGGGTAGTGCCTGGCTCTGCAGTTATTGAGTTACAGTGGACGTTACACTCACTGGTAGTGCATGGCTCCTGCAGTTAGTGAGTTACACTGACAGTAACCTCATGGGAAGTACCTGGCTCCTGCTGTTAGTGAGTTACACTGACAGTACCTCACTGGGTAGTACCTGGCTCCTACAGTTACAGTGACATGGCTGCTCAAACATTCCAGATGATTTTCCTGGTGATATCTCAGTGTTTTCGACGTGTGGAGTACTCTTATGTTATTGAGTAGTTACACACACACAACCATACAACACACACTCTCCACACACACACACCACACACACACACACACCACACACACACACACACACACACACACACACACACACACACACACACACACACACACACGTCAGGTAATCAGACTGAGGAAAGGTGATGGGGAATTCACAAGAAACGAACGAGAGGTATGTCAGCAGCTCAACACAAGATTTAAAGAGGTATTTACAGTGGAAACCAGAGGACTCCAGGAAATCAGAGCAAGGGGGACACACCAGGCAAGTGTGGATGAGGTACATATAAACCAAGGAGGAGGTGTTAAGAAGCTGCTATGCGAACTTGACACCTCAAAGGCGGTGGAAAACTTGTCATGATTTTGACCAGCTCTACCTGGAGCTCTTACCTTGTAAATTCTCATGATTAATAGTGTTTTGATTCATTACCTTTGCAATATTCATGAGTTGTGACCCGCTTTACTGGAGCTCATTACCTTTGTACTTTGGGGGTCATGATTATGACCAGATCTAGTTCATTACCATTGATAACTTGCTCAGCTATCAACAAAACTTGGGAGTCCAGTCCATGGACCATTATGTTTACTTCTGTAATCTTTTGACTACCGCCCACAGGATGGGTATGGGTGCATTAATAAAATATAAACTAACTAAAGGCGGTGGGACCAGGACAACATTCTCTCCGTGGGTCCTTAAAGAGGAGCAGAGATATTGTGTTGTTACCTTTAACAAAGATCTTCTACAACATCATTTGAAACTGGGCAACTCCCCGGAGATAATGGAAGATGGCAATGTAGTCCAAATTTTTAAAAAGGGAGACAGGCATGAGGCACAAACTACAGACTGTATCACTAACGTGTATAGTATGCAAGGTCATGGAGAAGATCATCAGGAGGGAGAGGGTGGAGGCACCTGAAAAGAACAAAGTGTATAGTTGACAACCAAGCATAGTTTCAGGGAGGGAAAAATCTGTGTCACAAAAAAAACCTTTGTTTAACTAGAGTTTTATGACAGGTGACAGAAAGTAAGACACATGAGAGAGGGGGTGGATCGACTGCATTTTTTTGGACTGCAAGAAGGCCTTCGACACAGTTCCTCAACAAGAGGTTACTGCAAAAGCTTTAGAGGATCAGGCACATATAACAGGAAAGGCACTGCAATGGATCAGAGAATACCTGTAGGGAGGCACAACGAGCCATGGTACGTGACGAGGTGTCAGAAGTGGGCACCTGTGACAAGCAGGGTTCACAGGGGTCAGTCCTAGGACCTGTTGCTGTTTTGGTATATGAGAATGACATACAGAAGGGATGACTCGGAAGTTGTCCTTGTTTGCGGATGATGTGAGTTAATGAGAAGAAGTCAAATCGGCATGAGGATCAGGGCAGGACTACAAAGAGACCTGGACAGGCTAGGATACAAGGCCGGGTCCAGCAACTGGCTCCTTGAGTTTAACCCTGCCAAATGCAAAAGTCATGAAGATTGGGGAAGGGCAAAGAAGACCGCAGACACAATATAGTTTAGATGGCCAAAGTCTGTGAACCTCACTCAAGGAAAAAGATTCTGGGGGTGAGTATAACACCGAGCATATCTCCTGAGGGGGCACATCAATCAGATAACTGCTGCAGCATACGGGCGCTGGCCAAACTAGGATTAGGTTCGGATACCTCAGTAAGGAATTCGTTCAAGACCTCTGTATACCATTTACGTCAGGCCATACTGAGTATTGGCAAGCACCCAGTTTGGAATCCACACGGTCAAGCACGTCAAGAAATTAGAGAAAGTGCAAAGGTTTGCAACAGAATAGTCCCAGAGTACGGGGATTGTCCCACGAAGAAAAGTTGAGGGAAAAATCGGCCCTGAACGACACTGGAGGCCAGGGGGTCAGGGGAGACATGATAAACGACATTATAAAATACTGCACGGAATAGACGAGGTGGACAAAGACGGGATGTATTCCAGAGATGGGGGACACAGACACAAGGAGGTCACAATTGAAGTTGAAGACTCAGATGAATCAAGGGATGTTAGGAAGTATTTCTTCAGTCAGTAGAGTAGTCAAGCGTGGAATAGCCTAGAAAGTGAAGTAGTGGAGGACGGAAACCATACATAGTTTTAAGGCGAGTATGATATAAGCTCATGGAGCAGGGAGAGAGAGGACTAGTAGAATCAGTGAAGAGGCGGTGCCAGAGCTATACTGACCCCTGCAACCACAACATAAGTGAGTACAAATAGGTGAGTACACACACACACACTCACACACACACACACACCACACACACCACACACACACACACACATGCAAACACACACGTACAAAACATACACACATACAACATGCACACATACAAAACACATACACACACACCCCACACACCACACACACACACACACACACAAACACACACACACACACACAACACACACACACACACACACACACACACACCAACGCAGTCTGAACCACACCTGGTCAAGCACGGCAAGAGAAGTTAGAAGAAAATACAAAGGTTTGCAACAAGGCTAGTCCCAGAGCTTCAGGAGAATGTCGTACGAGGAAAGGTTGAGGGAAATTATTCCCTCAACCTTCTTATCCTGGAGGATAGAAGGGTCAGGGGAGACATGATAACGACATACAAGATACTGCAGGGGAGTAGACATAGGTGGGACAGAGATAAGATGTTCCAGAGAGGGGACACAGAGGACCAAGGGGTCACAACAGAAAGCTGAAGACTCAGACGGGTCACAGGGACGTTACGAAGTTTTTCTTCAGTTCATAGAGTTGTCAGAATTGGAATAGACCTAGCAAGTGAAGTAGTGGAGGCAGGAACCAAACATAGTTTTAAGAAGAGGTTTGATACAGCTCAGGAAGCAGAGAGAGAGAGAGGACTTAGTAGCGATCAGTGAAGAGAGGCGGGCCAGGAGTGGAGTCTCAACCCCTGCACCACCCAATTAGGTGAGTAATTAGGTGAGTACCACTCACTCCAAACACCACTCTCTGTCTCTATACATCCTCCTCCAATCTTCCTCTTCACCTCTTCTTCCTTCTCCTCCCTCTCTTCACCTCGCCTCCTAGGCCTGAAGCACACTAAAAAGGCTGATCCTACCCAGCCTCACATGCTCCACACACTTAACACTCCATTCCCCCCCTCCTCTCTCATAACTCACACTCAATCACACTCTCTATCTCTCTTTATCCTCCTATCTCTCCCTCTCTTCATATTACTTCTCTCCTCCCTACTCCTTCTACTCCCCTCCCCCATTGCTCTTCCCCTGTCCCCTTAGTCTTCCCCCATCTCTCTTTCTCATGCTCACTATCCTTTTCCCCCCCCTGCCCACAACAAACACCCCTCTCTACAGCACTCTTGGCATAATCTCTCCTTTTGTGTGGAAAAGAACATGGGACACAAAACCTGGATGGAGAACAGAGGACATGGTGGATGAAGCGAGTGGTGGGGGGGGGGGGGGGGGGGGGAACTGGGAGAGAGACTGGGAGACGAGTTCATGCAAAGAGAGAGAAGTGGGGGAGGAGTGGAAGAGCTCAGCATGAAAATGGAGAGAAAATAGTGAGGAGTGCAGGAAATGGGAATTCACAAATCACAGCAGTGAAGCTATGAATACAGAGCTTAGTAGAAGGAGCTTAAAGAGTCTGAAACCAGCTGAAGAACCAACAAGGACAGTACAGAATGACTCCAAGAACTACTACATTAGTCACCGATGAGGGAGACAGTAGGGAACAAGGAGATATACTGTACACGATTGACTCTTTTCGGACCCAAGGGGGGCCTGGGAAAAGCCGCCTGGGAGAACAGCAGGAAACTAATGAGGGGAACTAAAGGTAATGAAGGAGCAGACTATATAAGTATCACATCGCCAGGCTCTACAGCATACCTATGCCCAGGACAAGGAACAGATAAGCACACGCCGGGCACTGGATAAGGAAGAGACAGTAAGAAACAATGCATCAATGACAGGAAACCTAATTCATTAGAAGTATGCTCAGGGAAGCACATGTGGGAGGACGAAAAGGAGAGAGGCCGTTTTTGTCTATAGGCTTCGGAAGTAGTGGGGAAACTCTACAAGGCGAGGAAAAGGAGGAGAAAAAAAACGATTGAAAGCATCATGAAAACATTAGTAGAGGACGACATGACCCAGACTGACAAATTTTCGGAGAGTGGGTGGTTTTGTGAGAGGAAAAAAGCATCCAGTCCAAAGTGATTTCAAGGCAGAGTCAGCTTGAAACCGGATCCTGCAGGAGATAGCTATGATAAGAAACAATAAGGACTCAGAGGGTGTACCTCGGACTGAGACAGAGCACAAGAAGAAAGGGATTGATACTGAAGAGAGGATGCAATGTCACAGGAGGAATGGAGGAAAGGAAGGTGGAGAGCAGGAGAATCAGGCCAACTGGAAGAACAAACACCAATTCCCTTCCAGTGCCACCCACGAAGGAACACTTCCATGGCTATCCAAAGCAATCAAATGACCTAAACCCAAAACCCATTCACTGTACCCTCCTGCCCCCCATACCCCTCAGTGGCCAAACCCCAACCCACAGAAGAAACCCAGTAACCCATACATCCCCCTTATGCACAATCTCACCAAACACCAGTAACCTCAGTAACCCACAATCCCCCTCGCTCTCAAAACTCCACCCCTCTCTGAAACCACAGGTAGCCCACACACTGTTACCCTCACCCCCATCCCCCTCACCACAAAACTCCACCCTCACAGTAAACCCACACCAACCTACACACTGTACCTTATTCCACTCCCCATCCCCCCCCCCCCCCCCCCCCCCCACTGTTTAACCCCCCATAGACCTCTCCCCATTTTTTCCCCCTCACCCCCCTCACCCCCCATCCCCACAGAAAACCCCCCATAGGCCCTCTGCCCTCCACCCCACACCACAGACCCCACCCCACAGCAACCCCTATAGGCCCCTGCCGGGCACTGCTCCCCCAGTCCACCTCTCTCCCCAAACCACAGTTATGAAAAGAAATTGAAGTTTTTGGATACACGAACGAGGTTGGAGGAATAACGAATAAGTGTGAGGAGTGCATGAAAGAATCAAGATGTCCCAGACATTGAGCAGTTAAGAAGCAAAAACTCACTGGGATAATAACGAATGCAATTCTTCCCACCGGATATCAGATCCTGAGGAAGGATACAAGGAGAGAGGGGAGGAGGGTTTGTACTACTAATTAAAAATGGTGGGGTTATCAAGAAATGGAAGGAATGGGCGAGGACTGGAGAAATGGATTAATAATAGGTACGTTCAGTCAGGGGAAACCCAGACAGTCATTGCAGTGATGTATACCCCACCACAGAACTGCGGAGGCCAGAGAGGAATATGATGAGTTGCAGTAGAAAGTGGTGGACACACTAGCTGAGGATGACAAAAAGGGCTCACTCGGAGTAGAGCGGAAATTACTGCGTCATGGGCGACTTCCATCCAGCGAGATTGATTGGGAAGGGAAAACCTGAGCCACATGGGGAGGGGTCCGGACACATGAGCAGCCAGATGATGGATGTGGTGCTGGCCAAATCTCATGCACCAACATTTTAGGCGACACTACCAGAGAGAGAGAGGGGAGGATGGATCCACCAGATGGACTTGTGCTCACCCTGAAATGCTCAGACATTGAGCACATCACATATGAAAAGCCCTGGAGCTAGTAACCACTGGTTATGAGTTTTGAATACATCGTGGAGCTAAAAGTGGACGGAGGGGGTAACAGGAGCAGAAAAGGGAAAAGCTAAACTATGAAAAGGGGGGACTACACAGGAATGAGGACCTTCCCAAGGAGGTTTCAGTGGGGAACTGGAGTTTGCTAGGAAAATTAGTAAACGATATGATGGGACTTTGTAAAACAAAATGCAAGGAGGCAGAGGAAAGGTTCGTTCCCAAGGGTACGAAATAATGGGAAGGACGGAATGAACCCTTGGTTTACCCGAAGGTGTAGGGAGCAGAAACTAGTGCTTAGAGGAATGGAAAAAAAGTTACAGAAGGCAAAGGACTCTGGAAAATAAAGGAGATTAGTCGACGAGCCAGAAACAAGTATGCACAGATAAGGAGGGAGCACAGCAGCAGGATGAAAAAATGACATAGCATTTGAAAGTCAAGTCTGACTGAAACTACTCTACAGCCACATCAGGAGGAAGACAAACATGTCAAGGACCAGGTAATCAGGACTGAGGAAAGAAGGTGCAGGCATCACAAAAAACGACCAGGAAGTTATGTGAGGAGCTCAAGATGAGATTTCAGGAAGTATTTACGTGGAGGCTGAAGGGGACACTGGGAAGACAAAACAGTGGGGTACATCAACAAGGGGATATACCAACAAGTGTTGGATGAATTACACACAACTGAGGAAGAGGGTTGGAGAAGGTTCGTAAGTGACTAGATACCTCAAAGGCAGTGGACTGGACTCTCTCCATGGGGTCTAGAGAGGAGCAGGAGAACTATGTGGTCACGAACCAAAATTTTCAACACTCCCTGAACTGGTACTCCTGAAGTATGGAAGAGGCAAATGTCGTCCCCTTCTTTAGAAAGGAGACAGAAAAACGAAGCACTAAATTATAGACCAGTTGTCCCTGAGTGTATAGTATGCAAAGTCTTGGAACAGATTATCAGGAGGAGGTGGTGGAGCACCTTGGAGTGGAACAAGATTATAAAGACGTCAGCATGGAATTCATGGAGGCAAATCCTGTGTCACAAACCTACTAGAGCTTTATGACAGGGTACTCACTCTGAAGTAAGAAATGAAAGGGAGGGGTGGGTGATTGCATTTTCTCTGGACTGCAAGAACGGCCTTCGTCAGAGTTTCCTCACAAGAGATTAGTACAGAGATAGAGGAATATGGCATGCATATAGGAAGGGCACTGCAATGGATCAGGGAAAATACCTTACAGGGAGGCAACAGTGAGTCATGGTCCATCATGAGATATCACAGTGGGCGCAGTGCGGCAGGGTCCCAGGGGTCAGTCCTGGGACCAGTGCTGTTCTTGGTATATGGTGACGACATGACGGAAGGGATAAACTCAGAAAGTGTTCTTGTTTGCAGATGTTTGTGAATTTAATTGAGGAGAACTAAATCAGATGCAGAAACTAACAGGTCTACGAAGAGAGACTGGGACAGGTGGATGTGTGGTCCAGAAACTGGCTCTAGAATTTAAACCCTGCCAAATGCAAAGTCATGAAGATTGGAGGAGGCAAAGAAGACGGAGAGTTTTAGGCTAGGAGGCCAAAGGCTGCTAACTACTCAAGGAGAAAGACCTTGGAATGAGTATATATTGAGTACATCGCCAGAAGCACACATTAACCAGATAACTGCTGCGGCATATGGGTGCTTGGCAAAACCTGAGAAAGCATTCCGTTACCTCTGTAAGGAATCGTTCAAAGACTTTATACACTGTGTTGTAGACCCATACTGGAGATGCCGCATCAGTTTTGGAACCGACACAAGGCTGTTCAGAGCTAAAGGAATGTCCTATGAAAGGTTAGGAATCTGTCTGATGACCACTGGTGGCAGGAGGGTTCAGGGGAACATGATAACGACATACAAAATACTCATGGAATAGATAGGTGGACAGAGACAGGATGTTCCAGAGGAGAGGGACACAGAAACAAGGGGTCGGGCGGTTCATAATTGGAAGCTGAAGACTCAGACGAGTCAAAGGGATGTTAGGAAGTATTTCTTCCGTCATTGGAGTTGTCAGGAAGTGGAATGTCTAGAGTGATGTAATGGAGGCAAGAAAACAAACGAGGTATGACAAAGCTCAAGTAGCAGAAAGGGAGAGAGGGTCCTAGCAGTGATCAGTGAAGAGGGCAAGGACCAGAGTCCAGGGCCAGGAAGCTGAATCTCGACCCTGCACCAGAATAGTGTGAGTACAGTTAGGTGAGTATACACTCACACACACAGCTGACACACACAGGGACGGTGGGTGACAAGGCTTCATAAACCATAGTGTTATAAGGCGCGCAGTAAACTGCTAGTCAGTAACCAGTGGTAGTGACAACATCAGTGAGCAACCTACGAGTTATAACCATAATTTATAGGAAAAGTCTCTAGACAAGCCTAAAATCATAAATATTTCAAAATGCCAAACTGTTAGGGGCCTAGTAGGCACCTGTTGCCACACAGATTCAAATATACAAAGATCAGAGCGAGCATGGAAGCAGGTGTTCGAATTATGTGATATTGGTTAACAAGTGAAATGTAGGGCAGCATACAGTGAGGGTGAAAAGGTAAATAGCGAAAGGAAAAAGGAAATATAACATTTATTACAAAGGTTTAGTGACAGGAGTAGGCCTCCCGAAGCAGTGACGTCACAACAGGTTGTGTGCCATTATAAATATAAAGTGTAGCCACCAAATGTGAGGTGTATTCTATCATAAGTGAAAAGTGGAAACACTTCAGAAACCTGGGATGTATGAGCATATATGGTTATAAATACCATGGGTGAAGGATTTTCAAAATAGTGATACAAGGCCTACATGTACGACAACTACGTCATCAGCATCTGGCAACTTGTCATCGCCCTGCTGCCACACCTGCAAGTACTTCTCACCTTTTGTGGTTGCATGTTGTCAGATTCTGGTCTCTGCATCACTGTTAGATACTGGTCATTCACTCCTGCATAGATAAGGTGAAGACAGGGTGGATGAGAGAGCGAGGAGAGGGAACCGGCCTAGTGAGGGGTAACGTTAGACACACACACACATGCACACACTAAGGAGCTAAGACTCGACCCCTGCAACCACAAATAGGTGAGTACACTCACAAGGGTAGACACTTGTAGAAGTTGAGAGAGGCTAAGTTTTAGAACCTAGAATTACTTTCCATATTTTATAAGTAGAATTGATAAGCGTTAGAATTACTATTGGCAAGTTTCAGAATTACTGGTATTACTACTGGTATTTATTAGGAGTATGAATACTTAGAAGTGAGGGCACACAGACAAACACACACACATACACTACTCTCCCCCCGCCTAGAGCACAGGAAGGACTCTGGGGACAGACCAGATGGGGACCACCAGCAAGGAATACACCAACAAGTGTTGGACGACATACATACAGATGAGGAGGAGGTGAAGAAACTGCTAAGGGGACAATTGATACCTCAAAGGTAATGGCGACGCAGACACATCCTCCCGTGGGTCCTTAGAGAAAGGCAGATATGTTGTGCGTGCCACTTACACAATCTTCACACACGTTCCTGGAAATGGGCAACTACCTGAGGTATGGAAGACGCAAATGTAGTTCCCATTTTTAAAAAAGGAGACCAGAAAAAGAGGCACTAAACTATAGGACCTGTGTCATTGACGTGTATAGTTGCAAAATTATGGAGAAGATTATCAGGAGGAGAGTTGGTGGAGCACCTGGAACGGAACAAGAGTATAAATGCCAAACCAGCAGGATTCACGAAAAGGCAAAATCCTGTGTCACAAACCTCTGAGTATTATGATAAAATAACAGAAGTAAGACAGAGGAGAGAGGGTGGGAATTGCTCTTCTTGGACTGGCAGACGGCCTTTGACATCAGTTCCTCACAAGAGATTAGTGCAGAGCTAGAGCATCAGGTGCCATATAAACGGAGGGCACTGCAATGGATCAGAGAATACCTGACGGGAGGCAAACAACGAGTATGGTACGTAATGATGTATCACAGTGGGCACCTGTGACGAAGCGGGGTCCACAGGGTCGGTCTAGGACCAGTTGCTATTTTTGGTATATAGTGAACGACATGATGGAAGGGTTAGACTCAGGAGTGTCCCTGTTTGCAGATTGATGTGAAGTTAATGAGGAGAATTAAATCTGATGAGGACCAGGCAGGACATTCAAGAGGACCTAGACATTACTGGACACCTGGTCCAGCAAATGGCTTCTCCGAATTTAATCCTCCACATGCCAAAGTCATGAAGATAGGGGAAGGGCACAGAGACCACAGACAGAGTATAGGCTACGTAAATGGGCTACGTAATGGTCTAGTAATGGGGAAGCTGGAGGCCCCCCCCCGTGCTGTCCTGGACAGTAATGGTGAAGCTGGGAGGTGCTTGTCCTGGAGACAGTATATGGATGAAGTGGGATGCTGTCCTGGGAGAAGTAATGGCGAAGCTGGAGATGCTGTCTCCTGGGAGACAGTAATGGTTGAAGCTGGACGATTTTGTCCAGGGAAGTAGGATTTATACGCAGGAAGGAATACTATAATGACCTCCACAGGGGACAGGAGCCATAGTAGGAAAAAAAGTGTAGTCAAGATAGATAAAACCAATATTGCAAACTAGAAATTCCTCAGGAAATAGCAAACAAGAGGACTCACTAGCATAGTGAGGATATATTACCCAAAAACAACTGGTGGGAGCTACATGTTGGTTGCTAGGGAGGATGAGTAAGAAGAGGAAAAATGCACCAAACAGGGAATACAGTCAAGAAAACCAAGGCAAACGGAACCAAGGCACTGTGCACATATATGCACTCGGTATCTGCTGGCATGGGAAATCTGGAGAAAAAAACAGATGGGACGTGCAAACGATGTCCACCCTAGGAAAATGCATGCCCATATGACAACAGGAAAATGCAAACTCCCTTCCTGTAAGCTTTTTCACCCTGAACTGTGTACCTCTTATGTACAGGAAAAGACTGTGCTATAACTTAAATTGCGGCATAGCACTAAAGGGGACAAAAAGATACAAACATCCAGGCCATGGGGAAAACCTGGGTAGCCACAGCCACTCAGAGGGAGAGGTTTTTAGGCCAGGAAGGAAAAAAAATGCAGGAAATGGCAGATATCGTACACCAAATCAGTCATTCTGGAGTGGAACCACTGGTCCGATGGCCTCCACTCCAAACAACGATAACAGATACTAATGCCGGAAAAAAAAAATCCCCCCCCCAGTACCAACAATACCACCAGTCGATAACATTCTTCTTTGCCAAAATATACAGGGTCTAAGCCAGCAACAAACAACAAAATACCTTTTCATCCGTGGACTGCTTGCAGAGGCAAAGGGCAATGTTCGCGGCTTTCACTGAGACACATAAAGGATATCGCTTGGACAACGAATTATGGATCCCCGGTTTACAACCTATACAGATGTGACAGAGTGAACAGGCAAAAGGGGGGGGGTTGGCCTGGTACCATTGCAGAGTCACTTGTTTGCTCAGAACTGCTAATGCCTCAAATGATGTAGTGGAAGTTTTAGCAGTAAGGTCGAGAACCAAAACCTAGCATTGTGATAGTCTACAAGCCTCGGATGCAACATCCCAGCAATTCAGGAACAGTGTTTTTAAAAATTGACCACTGTCTGGAAAACCTTCCAGGCTCCTGCACCCAACATCTTGTCTGGGGGATTTCACTTAAAGGCACCTAAAATGGAGAAATATAGCAAATAATATTGATGCAGTAATTAACACAGGAGGCAGCTCTGATGAAACTCACATCACGCGAGCTTTAAATCTCTACACAAAATTCAATTTAAACAGCAAATAATAGAGCCTAACTAGACTGGGAGAATACACTAGACCTCATCTTCACTAACAATGATGATCTGATAAGAAATATGACCATATCAAAAGCAATATACTCAGATCACAACATAATTGAGGTTCAGTCATGTATGCGCGGAGCCCCAGACCGACATAATGAGATTAGTCACGAGGGAGCATTCACCAAATTCAACTTCAATAACAAAAACATAAAGTGGGACCAAGTAAACCAAGTCCTAACCGATATAAGCTGGGAAGATATACTAAGCAACACAGACCCCAACTTATGCCTAGAACAGATTAACTCGGTGGCACTCGATGTATGCACAAGGCTTATTCCTCTAAGAAAAAGGAGGAGTAGATGTAAAACAGAAGAGACAGGCGCTCCTTTACAGGCGACGGAAAAGAATAACAGAGCGCTGCTAAAAGAGGTCAATATATCTGAAATGCGTAGGAGACACTGGTCAGA
>NC_069402.1:4280775-4307284 GCF_026875155.1 Cherax quadricarinatus | reverse complement strand
CAACCAACAACTATTTGGCAATGCCTGTTTGGCTGTCACACCAAAAAGGGACAAGGTCACTAGCAACATACCTTATTACGGCAATAGATGCATTCCCTAGAGATGCAACCTCGTCCGTCTATCCCCTAGGGCAACAAACACCCGCCGGGCAAATGCCAGCAACAGGGCACCTGACGCCTCAAAAATCAGAGCGCAAATTAGCAAAAAAATAGAAGAGGGTAATACTAATGGAGCACTGAGACTTATAACCAGTGAGGATACCATCGCTCCTAAGGACGTTAGTACGGCACAAGCCCTGAAGGACAAACATGCACCTAGGGCTCCCAGTACCAACATTGACCTCCCTGACATTGCAGCAGGTGAAGAACGTTTAACCTTACAGGATGCTGATGTGTATAAAGCTGCTATATCATTTCCACAGTCCTCAGCAGGATGTTTCACAACACTTAAAACAAATGCTCAGTCCAGCACTTGGTGAGATTTCAGAGAGGTTGCTGTCTGAACTCACCAAATTTTCCAATATGTGTCTGGCTGGCAGTGTCACAGAGGCCATTAGACCTCTTTTCTTTGGTGCCTCACTCTGTGTCCTCCAACAGAAAGATGGAGGAATAAGGTCCATTGCAGGGGGCAACACCCTTCGGCGCCTAGTCACCAAGGCTGCAGTGAGAATGGTGAGTCAAGAGGCTGCCTCAATGTTGAAACCAACTCAGCTCGGTTTTGGTGCTCAACAAAGCTGTGAAGCAGCTGCCCACGCAACACGAGTATACATCAACAACATGTCCGATGAGAAAACCTTGATCAAATTGGACTTTGCCAACGCTTTCAACTTAGTCAGAAAGGATGCTGCTCTCAAAGCAGTTTCCAGACACTTCCCTTCCCTCTTTACCTTCATTGAATCGTGTTATAGTGGGACCTCTAAACTATTGTTTGGGGACCATGAAATTGACTCGTGTGAGGGCGTGCAACAAAGGGACCCTCTCGCCCCTTTTTTCTTCTGTCTGGTCATCAAGGAAGTCAGAGAAGCACTCTCCAGTGAGCTCAATATCTGGTTCTTGGAAGATGGTGCGCTGGCTGGCACTACCGAATCCCTCCTAGAGGACATCAGAAAAATTAAAGACACGGGAGAAAGCCTGGGCCTATCTTTAAACCGCACCAAATGTGAAATAGTTTCTACCAATCGACAGATGATCCAGAATATTAGTGCCGTTTTACCAGGAGCATGGGCCACTGATCCAGACAGCAGCACTCTCCTTGGTGCTCCTCTTGGGTCCAGTGCCATCGATCTGATCCTAGAAAAAAAGTTTCAGCCTTCTGGGCGATGGAAGGCAGGATGAAAGACATCGATACACTTGATGCCTTCTACCTACTCACTAGGTGCCTTTCAATCCCAAAACTTACCTTATTCCTGAGATGCTCCCCAGCTTTCAGCAGTCTCTTCTTAAGACCATGCTAGAGAATGTATTGGCTCTTTCCCTCGAAGATGGACAGTGGTTGCTAGCCTCATTTCCAGTCAGGCTTGGGGGACTGGGAGTACGCAAATCCTCCCAGATTGCCCTACCAACTTTCCTTTCCTCTTCCATAGCTTCAAATGAGTTAATAAAACAAATTCTTCCAGACAACCTCAGTGACTCAGCAAAAATACAGGACCCTAGCTATGCCAGTGCCATCACTGAATGGGAGACTCTTGCTGCTCCAGCACCAAAACCTAGCACAGCACTGGCTTACTAACAGTCAAGTTAGGATGGCCCCATCGCTGAAAGGTGCTTGCCAACATGCTTAGGGCTGTAACATCAGCCTGGGAGACGGCCCGTCTTCAAGCTGTGAGTGCACATCACTCTGGGGACTTCATCCAAGCAGTTCCCATTTCGGCAATGGGAACACGTATCGACCCTAAGACCCTCTGTATTGCAGTGGCTCTGTCCCTTGCTGCCCCAGTTCACACGGAATACACGTGTATTTGCAGCAATGCAGTTTTTTTTTGTATATTGTGATATCGCCTGTTTACTGTGATCTTATTGCATATATATATATATTATATATATATATATATATATATATATATATATATATATTATATATATATATATATATATATATATAATATATATATATATATATACATATATATAATATATATATATATATATATATATATATATATATATTATGTGTGTGTGTGTGTGTGTGTGTGTGTGGTGTGTGTGTGTGTGTGTGTGTGTGTGTGTGTGTGTATATATATAAAGTTTGTATGTATACATTTAACACGCCAGCCATCTATCCCACAGGGTAATGGTGACCCTATAAAGAAACAAAAGTTTTTCTTCTTTTTGCATTTAGTATTTTATACAGGAGAAGGGGTTTTAACACGCATGGCTTACGGAGGAGGGATTCGTCACCACTTTCCCATGGGGATAATTTTATTTTTTTGCTTTTTAGTCTGGAGATTCTCTCCCCGAAATTTTTCAATTAAGCCGAACTGTCTAAAATATCAAACTTTTCTAAAATTATCTTTTTCAGATAAATAGATATGTTTTTCATTGTAAATACTCCAAAAAATATTTATTTTTGTACCAACACTACAGTGACGTAGAGACCTCACATTTTGGATTGCAATTTGTAATTGCATCTTCAGGAGGAATGCAAGGAAAAAGAACTGGAATCTCAGTAGAAGTCTAGTCAGATTAATGTAGTAGTGCAGTCCAGTCTAGAAAATCCAGCTTAGAGCAACACCTGCCACTCCTCTCCGTGTGCTATGGAGTGGGCAGTTGTCATGGAATGTTTCAGAAAACTGAGAATGAGAGTAATGCTTCATGAAAATGATGCTGATCGAGCAAATAAAATACACGTTACAAAACAATACTCATTAATGGTCCACCATCTGTGTTTATGGCTGAATTAAAGCACGATAATCACTGCTATTGTTCGTCTGGCAACCTAGCAGAAGTACCATTATATCTGGGGAATTTCCATTCTCCTGTGTGTGGTAAATCGTAGCAGTAATCCACGGTAAATTACTCAAAAATGTATCATTTATTATATTTCATAATGGCCAAGAATCTATGTTCACTTTCAACTTTCTACCTTTTCACACCCTCCTAAACTCGTCCACAAACCTTTGCAACTTTTCTTAAGAATCTCCCATAAGCATAGTATCATCAGCAAAAAGTAACTGTGTCAATTCCCATTTTGTATTTGATTCCCCATAATTTAATCCCACCCCTCTCCCGAACACCCTAGCATTTAATTCTTTTACAACACCATCCACAAATATACTAAACAACCATGGTGACATTACACATCCCTGTCTAAGACCTACTTTTACCGGGAAGTAGTCTCCCTCTCTTATACACACCCTAACCTGAGCCTCATTATCCTCCTAAAAACTCTTTACAGCATTTAGTAACTTACTACCTATTCCATATACTTGCAACATCTTCCACATTGCTCCCCTATCCACTCTATCATATGCCTTTTCTAAATCCACAAATGCAATGAAAACTTCCCTACCTTTATCCATTAGTCACACCGTAATTTGACCTGATAATGAGGTATCCTTACAATGGATTCATAATGGCAACAGTAAGATTGTGTTCGTATAAAACAGAGTCGCTGAAATTAATCACATGCAAGAGAAATACGATTATTTGGGTCAGCATGTTAACATTTAATCGTATACTGGTGACGAGAATCCAGCTGATATCTTGTTACAAGGCTTGACTTATGCTAAATTTCTAAATGCTTTATCATGGCTTAAAGGACCAAATTGGTTGGTAAATAAAGTAAATTGGCCTGTACAAAAGGCACATAATGCTCCTGTTGAAATTTCTGTAACCAACGCTCCAATAATTTGTCCCTCCTTAGCCAATGATATTAATACCAGGAGGTTACCTGGAGGTTATTCCGGGGATCAACGCCCCCGCGGCCCGGTCCATGACCAGGCCTCCCGTTGGATCAGGGCCTGATCAACAAGGCTGTTACTGCTGGCCGCACGCAATCCAACGTACGAGCCACAGCCCGGCTGATCCGGCACTGACTTTAGGTATCTGTCCAGCTCTCTCTTGAAGGCAGCCAGGGGTTTATTGGCAATTCCCCTAATGCTTGATGGGAGGCTGTTGAACATTCTTGGGCCCCGGACACTTATGGTGTTTTCCCTTAGTGTACCAATGGCGCCCCTACTTTTTATTGGGGGCATTTTGCATCGCCTGCCCAGTCTTTTACTTTCGTAGGGAGTGATTTCTGTGTGCAGATTTGGGACCATTCCTTCCAAGATTTTCCAAGTGTAGATTATGATATATCTCTCCCTCCTGCGTTCCAACGAGTACAAGTCAAGTGCTTCCAAGCGTTCCCAGTAGTTAAGGTGTTTGACAGAACTTATACGTGCAGTAAAGGATCTCTGTACACTCTCTAGATCTGCGATTTCACCTGCTTTGAATGGAGATGCTAATGTACAGCAGTATTCCAGCCTAGAGTGAACAAGTGATTTGAAAAGGATCATCATTGGCTTGGCATCTCTCGTTTTGAACGTTCTCATTATCCAACCTATCATTTTCTTTGCACGTGCGATCGTGGCACTGTTGTGATCCTTGAAAGTGAGATCCTCAGACATTACTACTCCCAGGTCCCTTACATTATTTCTCCGCTCTATTGTATGGCCGGAGTTAGTAGTATACTCTGTTCTAGTTATTATCTCCTCCAGTTTTCCATAACGGAGTAGTTGGAATTTGTCTTCATTGAACATCATATTGTTTACCGTTGCCCACTGGAAACTTTGTTTATATCTTCTTGGAGGTTAACCGCGTCCTCAGCAGATGACAGCCTCATGCAGATCCTAGTATCATCCGCAAAGGATGATACGGTGCTGTGATGTATATCTCTGTCTATGTCTCATATGAGGATAAGGAATAAGATGGGGGCGAATACTGTGCCTTGTGGAACAGAGCTCTTCACTATGGCAGCCTCCGATTTAACTCTGTTGACCACTACTCTTTGTGTTCGATTTGTTAGGAAGTTGAAGATCCATCTACCCACTTTCCCAGTTATTCCTTTAGCACGTATTTTATGGGCTATTACACCATGATCGCATTTGTCAAATGCTTTTGCAAAGTCTGTGTATATTAATTACATCTGCATTCTGATTTTCTTCCAGTGCATCCAAGGCCATATCATAGTGATCCAGTAGTTGTGAGAGGCACGAGCGACCTGCCCTGAACCCATGTTGCCCTGGATTGTGCAGATTTTGGGAATCCAGGTGATTTGCAATCCTGCTTCTTAGCACTCTTTCAAAGATTTTTATGATGTGGGACGTCAGAGCTATTGGTCTATAGTTCTTAGCTAATGCTTTGCTGCCACCTTTATGGAGTGGGGCTATATCCGTTGTTTTAAGTGACTGGAATTTCACCCATGTCCAAGCTCCTCCTCCATAGTGTACTTAGGGCACGCGAGAGGGGTTTATTGCAGTTCTTAATGAAAACAGAGTTCCACGAGTCTGGGCCCGGGGCTGAGTGCATGGACATGTTATCAATGGCTTTTTCGAAATCTATCGGAGTTAGGGTAATGTCGGAAATCTGGCATACATTTATGGAGTTTTGAGGCTCATTCGTGAAGAAATCATTTGGGCCGTCGATCCTCAGACCGATTAGTGGTTCACTAAACAGAATCGTACTGGGATTTCAATATTTCACTCATTTCCTTGTTGTCATTTGTGTAAGTCCCATCCTGTCTGAGTAAGGGCCCGATACTAGATGTGGTATTTGCCTTGTTTTTGGCATATGAAAAGAAATATTTTGAATTTCTTTCAATTTCACTAATAGCTTAAAGCTCCTCCTGTCTCTCCTGGTTCCTGTAACAGTCATTTAACTAATTAATGTAATAAAGTTAGTGTTTAAGTTTCTAAACCATATCAGTATCTCATATAATTTTCCATATCCTCTGAAATTCTGGTTTCAGAGGGTGCAAGAAGAAATCTATGGAGATGAGATTAAATTAATAAGGAAAGGAAAAATGTAAAAGGTTCAATAATAGATAAATTAGGGCTGTATTTAGAGGATGATGTAATTAGGTGCAGACGCAGGTTACAAAGTGCTGAATTGGGTGTATATGCTAAACACCCTATCTTGCTACCCAAAACCCATCATTAGACAACTTTGATTGTTTTAAATGCCCATAAAAATGTAACGCATGATGGGATGCAAGATACCTTAAACTGTAATAGGGAAATTTTCTGGATTTCCCAAGGATGAAAAAGTATAAAAAGGGGATAAATTTGTAACGCAAATGTACATAATTAGTGCATTGTTGTTGGTTTAAAATTTAATTGAGAGTTGGATAGGAGAACCAACAGACAATATCTTTGCCTGCGCAAGGGGAGAAGGCGTGGGGAGATGCTTGAGTGGATTTGAATGGTGTGGAGCTGGTCAAAAATGGAGACCAGGACTTTGGCGTTTCAAAGGCCTAATTAGTAATAGTAGCCTCACTTCATAATGGGAAGTTTTATAACTGTTCCCGATGCAGAATATGGGACAGAAAGTTAACGAATCCACCATAATAGGGTGATGAGAATGGAAATTAGTGAGTGACGCTAACGAGGAATAGTGCGCATGCGAGAGAAATAACCCGGCAATTTAATCAAGCTTCATCGAGGACAAATTACAGTGAACTGACCTCAAATAAGCTGAAATTAATGTAGTAATATACAACCTTGTGAACTATGGAGAAAACAGTGAAAATAACACTAAACCTATGGGATAATTGAATTAATAAGAGTTCACCCTATCCCAGTGTGACCACATGTTGACCTGGCATCCTATTTCCGATGTCTACGGAGGTTTTAATGGGGTTCAACCTCCAAAACTGGAATAAAACATATCGGAAATAACATCCTGCTAAAGGAGCAATCATATCAAATTAGCAGGACTTCGAGATTGAGTGGGGAAAGGGAGAAATGGAGGATGCAGTCTACCACAGTTAAGTACCAGTTCTGTTGTATAGATGCATGTTGGCCAACATATTCTATATGATAGGCAGGTTGTGGGAGACCCAGCTGCATCAAGTGACCACCAGAAAAAATTCGGTAAGTGGTGGTATTATTATTAGTTTTCTCATATAATGCAAATATGTGTACCCCTTCCCCCCCCCACCCCCACCCCAGCTTTCCGTCAGTCTAATCTAACTATACAATCCACTATTTCACTATAAATATTAACCTTAATTATTGGTGTTGTTTGAATATAATATAAATATTTTTGGTCCAGGTTAGATGTGAATAGAGAGTAGTGGTAATCGAAGGGAGATACTCTCCTTGTGACCTGGAGTGTCTCAAAAGTTTCCCACATACCTCAGAGGTGCAACAACTGTAAATAATGTGTTATTGTTGCCTTCTAGTCAAATTACATGTATGAAGACAATGGTGCGGTTAACGTAGGTAATTTATTTCTCACAGTACCCATAATATTGTTATAATAAATCTCCTTGGGGATAATGTCACTACAAGTATGTTGCATGCAACGTGTATTTTAAGGCCTGTATTAAAGTCAGGGAAGTGCCACCCTCTCATATCACATGTCACACCCTAAGAAATGCTACTGTCATTCATTGTTTACAGATATGAGGATGGTACAGTGTCCCTGGATGGGCAGTGAAGCCTGATGTCCTAACCCTGTGAACACCCTCTACGTAGAAGAACTTTAAGTTCCAGTGCTCGCATCTCCTGGCTTCATCCTCCGTTATGCTGATTGAGCATGCCTTTTTCTCTTCCACCAGAATGGGAGAATTTTTGAGGCCTGCTAGAATTATGTCAATTTTGTTTTTGGGGTGAGCCAAAGCCAGTCCTGCCGGGATTAATTTTTTTTTTCTGCCCACCTGTAATGTAGTGTCAAGACGACACGAGGTCCGCGGCCAAGCAAAATGTAGATGCCTACGATGCATTCCCAGTTGAGTTCATAATTAGCGGCACTATTTTGCTGACACTTGGTGACATAGGCCGCACCAACATTCTCTCTCTCACATGGCGGCCTCTTCTCATAGGAACAACAGCTTCCTTCCACGGACTGGCTTACGGCCTACCCTCACTCTGCCCCCCGTGAACCCATTTGATTATCTAATAAATCCAAAGCGAGTCAACCGGCAGTATTCCTCCTACCTCTGCGCTACCCAGCAGTAATCGCAGGACTCGGCATAGGAGACTTACTGAGGCCTAGTAAACTCTTACACCAGACTCAAGCTTTTGTAACCTAATTTGTATTTACTAGATAGTTTTTTCCTATCAGAATGTAACCTTCTCTACTTATTGTTCTTTCTAGTGGCACTAGTCTAATAGACACACATGCCTACCAATCCTGACCGAACACTGTGTGTAGGTGTGTGTGTGTGTGTGTGTGTGTACCCACCTAATTGTACTCACATAATTGTGGTTGCAGGGGACGAGACTCAGCTCCTGGCCCCGTTTCTTCACTGGTCACTACTAGGTCCTCTCTCTCCCTGCTCCAGGAGTTTTATCATACCTCGTCTTAAAACTATGTGTGTGTGTGTGTGTGTACTCACCTAATTGTACTCACCTAATTGTGGTTGCAGGGGTCGAGACTCAGCTCCTGGCCCCGCCTCTTCACTGATCGCTACTGGATCCTCTCTCTCTCTGCTTCCTGAGCTTTGTCATACCTCTTCTTAAAACTATGTATGGTTCCTGCCTCCACTACTTCACTTGCTAGGCTATTCCACTTGCTGACAACTCTATGACTGAAGAAATACTTCCTAACGTCACTGTGACTCCTCTGAGTCTTCAGCTTCCAGTTGTGACCCCTTGTCCCTGTGTCCCCTCTCTGGAACATCCTATCTCTGTCCACCTTGTCTATTCCCCGCAGTATCTTGTATGTCGTTATCATGTCTCCCCTGACCCTTCTGTCCTCCAATGTCGTCAGTCCGATTTCCCTTAACCTTTCCTCGTACGACATTCCCTTGAGCTCTGGGACTAGCCTTGTTGCAAACCTTTGTACTTTCTCTAACTTCTTGACGTGCTTGACCAGGTGTGGGTTCCAGACTGGTGCTGCATACTCCAGTATGGGCCTAACATACACAGTGTACAGTGTCTTGAACGATTCCTTATTAAGGTATCGGAACGCTATTCTCAGGTTTGCCAGGCGCCCGTATGCTGCAGCGGTTATTTGGTTGATGTGTGCCTCCGGTGATGTGCTCGGTGTTATGGTCACCCCAAGGTCTTTCTCCCTGAGTGAGCTCTGTAGTCTTTGTCCACCTAGCCTATACTCTGTCTGCGGTCTTCTTTGCCCCTCCCCAATCTTCATGACTTTGCATTTGGCTGGATTGAATTCGAGAAGCCAGTTGCTGGACCACATGTCCAGCCTGTCCAGGTCTCTTTGCAGTCCTGCCTCATCCTCGTCCAATTTAATTCTTCTCATCAACTTCACGTCATCTGCGAACAGGGACACTTCAGAGTCTATTCCTTCCATCATGTCGTTCACATATATCAAAAATAGCACTGGTCTTAGAACTGACCCCTGTGGGACCCCGCTCGTAACAGGCGCCCACTGTGATACCTCTTCACGTACCATGACTCGTTGCTGCCTCCCTGTCAGGTATTCCCTTATCCATTGCAGTGCCCTCCCTTTTACGTGCGCCTGATCCTCCAGCTTCTGCACTAATCTCTTGTGGGGAACTGTGTCAAAGGCCTTCCTGCAGTCTAGGAAAACGCAATCTACCCACCCCTCTCTCTCGTGTCTTACTTCTGTTACCTTGTCATAAAACTCCAGGAGGTTTGTGATACAAGATTTGCCTTCCATGAACCCATGCTGGTTTTCATTTATAATCTTGTTCCTTTCCAGGTGTTCGACCACTCTCCTCCTGATAATCTTCTCCATGACTTTGCACACAATATATGTCAGAGACACAGGTCTGTAGTTTAGTGCCTCGTTTCTGTTTCCTTTCTTAAATATGGGGACTACATTAGCTGTCTTCCATTTCTCAGGTAGTTGCCCAGTTTCAAGGGATGTGTTGAAGATTGTGGTTAGAGGCACGCATAGCATCTCTGCTCCTTCTCTAAGGACCCATGGGGAGATGTTGTCCGGTCCCATCGCCTTTGAGGTGTCAAGGTCACTTAAGAGCTTCTTCACCTCCTCCTCAGTTGTTCGTATGTCATCCAACACTTGTTGGTATATTCCCTCTTGATGTTCCCTTCTGTGCTGTCTTCCCACAGCCCTTCCTGTCTCTACTGTAAAAACTTCCTTAAATCTCCTGTTCAGCTCCTCTCATACCTACTGATCATTTCTTGGGTTCTCCACCTTCGTCTTAATCTGATCACCTGGTCTTGTGTCTTCTCCTGATTGGGCTTAACAAAGTTTTGGGTCAGTCTTGATTCTCGATATAGCTCATGTCATTTTCATAATGTCGCTGGGCCTTCCCTCCTTACTGTGGTACTCAATTCCTGGCTCCTGCCGACTGATCTCCCTATTTTCGTGGGTTCTCTGCCTTCTGTACTTTTCCACATTCCTTATGGCATTTGTTTTTGCCTCCTTAACAATCGTGGTAAACCAGGGGCTCGTTCTGGTCTTACCGTTCGTTAACTGTTGCCCTTGGGAAAAAACCTTTCCACTGCTCCTTTCATTTTTGTTGTTACCATATTCCCCCCTCATTTCATTTACTGCTTTCCTGGCAGTTCTTGTCCCACTGGACCTCCGCAGCGGAAGTTCTTTCAACCTTTGTGTCCCCCTTTTTATAGTCAGGCTTTTCCATTCAAACGCCTGTGTGTGTACTCAGCCTATTTGGACTCACTAATTGTGGTTGCAGGGGTCGAGTCACAGCTCCTGCCCCGCTCTTCGTGATTTGCTACTAGGGTCCGCCTCTCTCCCTGCTACATGAGCTCTTATCATACCTCGCCTTCAAAAACTCTGTATGGGTTCCCGCCTCCACTACGTCACTTTCGAGGCTATTCCACGGCCTTGCTACTCTAGGACTGACGAAATGCTTCATAACATCCCTTTGATTCATCTGAGTCCTCAACCTTCCAATTGTGAACCTCTTGTGTCTGTGTCCCTTCTCTGGGAAACATCCCGTCTTTGTCACCTTGTCAATTCCGCGCAGTATTTATATGTCGTTATTCATGTCTCCCTGACCTCCTGTCCTCCAGTGTCTCAGGCGATTTCACTCACCTTTCTTCGTTGGACACTCCGTAGCTCTGGGATTGTCTTGTTTGCAAACCTTTGCACACTTTCTCTAATTTTTTGACGTGCTTGCCTAGGTGTGGATTCCAAACTGGTGCTATGCATACTCCGTATGGGCCTGGGAATAAATGGTATACAGAGTCTGAAACGAATCATTTCTGAGGTATCGGAACGCTATCCGTTGGTTGCCGGCGCCCGTATGCTGCAGAGTTATCCTGTATTGTTGTGCGCCTCGGGGATAGCTCGTGTTATACTCACCCCAGGTCTTTTTCCTTGTGTGAGGTTTGCAGGGTGTCCTTTTTGGCCATCTAAACTATATTGTGTCTGCGGTCTTCTTTGCCCTTCCCCATTCTTCATGACTTTGCATTTGGCAGGGTTAAATCAAGGGCCAGTTGTGGACCAGGCTGGTAAGCCGGTTCAGGTCTCTTTGTAGTCCTGCCTGATCCTCATTCCGATATGATTCTTCTCATTAACTTCGCATCATCTGCAAACAAGGACACTTCTGAGTTATCCCTTCAGTTATGTCGTTCACTTATACCAAAGAAATCAGCTCAGGTCCTAGGACTGACCCTGTGGAAACACTGGCTTGTCACAGGCGCCCCAAGTCTGACACCTCGTCGCGTACCATGACTCGTTGTTGCTCCGGACAGGTATTCTCTGATCCATTGCGTGTCTTTCCTGTTTTGTGTGCTGATCCTCTTGCTTTTGCAGGAACCTCTTGTGAGGAACTGTGTCGGAAGGCCCCTTCTTGCTGTCCTAAATTATGCAAGTCGCGATCCTCCCTCTCTCTCTTGTCGTACTTCTGTCACCTTGGTCATTAAAACTCTAGTAGGTTTGTGACACAGGTTTTCCTTCCTGTAGACGTGCACGGGTTGTTCAATTTACACTTGTTCTTTCAGGTGCCCCACCTCTCTCCTCCTGTGATCTTCTCCATGCCTTGCATACTATACACGTTTGTAGTGTTACAGGTCTGTAGTTTAGTGCCTCTTGTCGGTCTCCCTTTTAATAATTGGGGACTACTTTGCCTTTCATACTCAGGGAGTTGCCCAGTTTCAAGTGATGGGTTGGAAGATCTTGTTAATGGCTCACACAATATCTCTTGCTCCTCTTAAGGACCATGGTGAGAGAGATGTTGTCTGGTCCCACCGCAGTGAGGTGTCAAGTTCGCATAGCAGCTTCTTCCCTCCTCTTGGGTATAGGTACCTCATCCAGCACATGCGGGTGTGCCCCCCTGTTTGATTTCTGGAGTCCTACTGGGTTTCACTGTAAATACCTCTTTAAATCTTGTGTTTTTTTGGAGCTCCTGACATACGCTCTTGGTGTTTCTTGTGATGAATTCCCCATCACCCTTCCTCAGTCTGATTACCTGGTCCTTGATGTTGTTTTCCTCCCTGATGTGGCTGTACAACAGCTTCGGGTCACGTCTGTACTTTTTTGTATCGTCATTTTATATTGTCCTCTGAGCCTCCCTTTTATCTGGGCATATTCGTTCCTGGCCTCTTCGGTGATTTCTGTATTTCCTGTGTTCGTTCTGTCTTCGGTACTTTTCCATTCTCTTGTTCACCTAGTTTTGCTCCCTACACCTTTGGTTGTGAACCAAGGACTCGTTCTATTCTTCCCTGTGTGTTGCGGTTGTGTGTATGTGTGTGTGTGTGAGTGTGTGTGTGGTGTTGTGTGTGGGTGTAGTGTGTGTGAGTGTGTGTGTGTGGGTGTGTGTGTGTGAACTCACTCGGTGTTCTCACCTGTTTGGAGGGTTGCAGGTGTCGAGTCCTAGTCTGGCCCCCGTATCTGCACTGGTCGCGTACTAGAGTCACTCTCCTGAAACCGTGAGTTTATCATACTTGTTAAAGCTAGGTATGGATCCTGCCTCCACTACATCGCCTTCCCAAAACTATTACCACTTCCTGACTACTCTGTGGCTGAAGATAATACTTCCTTCAGCCTGTGATTTCATCTTGTCTTCACTTCCAACTGTGTTTCCCTTGTTGACTGTGTCCATCCCTGGAACTCTTTCTTTGTCACCTTGTCAATTACTTCAGTATTTTGTATGTTGTTATCTTGTCCCCTCCATCTCTCTGTCCTCCAGTGTGTCAGGTCTATTTCCTTAACCTCTCCTCGGTGGTACATAACCCTTAGCTCTGGGGACTAGTCTTGTGCGAACCTTTGCACTTTCTCTAGTTTCTCTACGTTGCTGGGATAGGTGTGGGTTCAAATGTCGTGTCGCATACTCCAATAGGGGCCTAACGTACTCGGTTTTTGTACAGGGTTGAAGGAATCCTTATTACGATGTTCGAAATGCTGTTCTGAGGTTTGCTAGGTGCCCTATGCTGCAGCAGTTATTTGGTTGATGTTGCTGCTTCAGGAGATGTGGCTGGTGTTCATACTCGCCCAAGATCATTTTTCCTGAGTGAGGTTTGTAGTCTCTGGCCTTCTATGACTGTACTTCGTTCTGCGGTCTTTTTTTGCCCTTCCCATCTTCATGATTTGCTCCTTGATGGGTAGAATCTCCAGGAGCAGTTGTTGGACCAGGTCTGCAGCCTGTCCAGATCTCTTTGTAGTTCTGCCTGTTTCGATCGAATGAATTTCTTTCATCAAACTTACGTCTTCTGCAATCAGGGAACTTCGGAGTCTATTCCTTCCGTCATGTAGCTACAAATACCAGAAACAGCACTGGGCCTGGATTGACCCCTGTGGGGACCCCACTGGCACAGGTGCCACTCTGGTAACCTCGCCAGTACCATGACTCGCTGCTGTCTTCCTGAGACACGTATCCCTGACCAGGGTAATGCATCCCTGTTTATCCCTGCTTGATCCTCCAGTTTTGCGCTAATCTATTGTGTGGAAAAACTGTGTCAAACGCTTCTGCAGTTCCAAGAAAATGCAATCACCCGCCTCTCTCTATATTGTCTACTGCGGTCATTATGTCATAGAACTCCAGGTTGGATGGTCTCTCAGGAATTTCCGGCCTTGAAACCATGTGGATGGGTTGATGAGATCATTCCTTTTAGGTGTTCCACCACTCTTCTGGATAATCTTCACCTTGACTTTAGATACTATTACATGTCATGATACGCACTGGTCTGTAGTTTAATTGCTTCATGTCTGTCTCCTTTTTTAAAGGACTGTGGACTACATTTACTGTTTTCATGCTTCAGGAAATTTCCCTGTTCGATAGATGTATTGAATATTGTTTAGTGTTAGGGGTTACAATAACGGCTCTGTCCCTCTCTCTATACCCATGGCGAGATGTTATTCTGGCCCATTGCCTTTGAGGTATCAAGCTCACTCAGAAGCTCTTCACTTTTGCCTCGGTTGTGGCACTGTGTCCAGCCATGGTGGTGTGCCCCACCTCTCCGTCTTTCTGGAGCCCCTTCTTCTGTTCTCTGTGAACACTTCTTTAAATCTCTTTGTTTATTGAGTTTCCTCACATACTTCACGAGTTCATTTCTTGTGTTTCTCCTCCTTCCTTCCTTCTTCAGCTGATTACTGGTCCTTGATGTTGTTTTCTCCTGATTGGTTGTACAACAGTTTCGGGTCAGGGATTTCGGCTTTCATTGTATGTCATTTTCATATTGGTCTTTGGGCCCTCCTTCCATATTGTGCTATGCGTTTTGCTCTACGACTGCCTCTCCTTATTCTCCTGGTCCTTTGCCTTCTTTATTTTTCCATTCCCTAGCACCACTTGGTTTTTGCTCCTCCCTGCACCTTTGGGTAAACCATTAGGCTCATCCTGGGCTTTTTTAATTATTCCTGTTTTCCCGTGGGTACAAAACCTCTCCTCAGCTCCTTGCAATTTGTTGCTACATATTCATCACCCCCCCCCCCCCCCCCCCATACCCCCCCTCCCCACACCCACCCCCCCCCCCCCCCCCAATGGTCTCTTCCGGCCAGTTCTCTGTCCCACTGAACGTATTCAGGAAGTTTCTCATCCTGTGTTAGTCCCCTTTCTTGTTAGTTTGGCTTCAGTGTCCTGGCCTTCCTGCTTTCTCCTCACTTGTAGCTCTACTGTGTATTCGAGCTGTGTGTATGTATGGGTGTGTGTTATGTATTTATGTGTGTTGTGGTGTTTGTGTGTGTGTGGGTGTGTGTGTGTGTGTGTGTGTGTGTGTGCTGTTCACCTATTGTTACTCCACCTAAATTGTGGTTTCATGGGGTCGAAAAGTTCAGGACTGACTGTTCCACTCATCAACTACCCTCTTTCCAAACCAATACTTTCCTATGTCCTTTCTAAATCTAAACTTGTCTTAATTTAAATCCATTACTGCGGGTTCTTCTTGGAGAGACATTCGCAAGACCTTATAAAATCCCCTTTATTATCCCATCTTCCACTTATCACTTCGTCTAGGTCTTCCCCTGTCTCTATTTTCTGCACTAATCTCTGAGAGGAACTGTGTTCGAAGGTCTTGCAGTCCAGGAAATATGCAGTAAACCCACCCCTTCTCTCTCTCGTGTCTTACTTCTGTAATTTGTCATAAAACGCCAAAAGGTTTTTTTGGTGACAACAGGATTTGCTTCCATGAATCCGTGCTGGTTGTCGATTATAATCTTGTCCGTTCCAGGTGCTCTACCACTCTCTCCTGATAATTCTTCTCCAGGACTTAGCATAATTACACGTCATCGCTCTGGTCTGTAATTCAGTGCCTCTTTTTGTCTCCTTTTTTAAATATGAGGGACTACATGTTGCTGTCTTCCATACCTCGGGTAGTTGCCCAGTTTCAAGGGATGGTTGAAGATTGGCGTTAATAGCACGCACTGTATTTCTGCTCCCTCTCTGAGGTCTCACAGGGAGATGTGGTCGGGTCCCAATTGCCTTTGATGGTATCATGGTCGCTTTGCAGCTTCTTCACCTCCTCCTCAGTTGTGTGTATGACATCCAGCATTGTTGGTTGTATTCCTTGTTGGTGTCCCCCTCGTCCTGTTCTTTCAGTGTGTGTTTGTGTGGTGTGTGTTGGTGTTACTCACCTAATGTGGTTGCAGGGGTCGAGTCTCAGCTCTGGCCCCGCCTCTTCATGCTCGCTACTAGGCCTCTCCCTCTCTGCTTCCGAGCTTTGTCATACCTTTTCTTAAAAATACGTATGGTTCTGCCTCACTACTTCACTTGCTAGGCTATTCCACTTCCTGACTATCTATGACTGAAGAAATAACTCCCTAACGTCTCTGTGACCTCGTCTGAGTCTTCAGATGCCCGTTGCGACCCCCTTGTTTTTCTGGGTGTCCCCTCTCACTGGACCTCTATCTTCTCCACCTTGTTATTCCGCGTTTCTTGTATTCGTTTATCATGTCTCCCTGACCCTTCTGTCCTCAGTGTCGTCAGTCCGTTTCCCTCAACCTCTCTGTACGCACATTCCCCTGAGCTCTGGATAGCCTTGTTGCACAAACCTTTGTAACTGTCTCTAACTTCTTGACGTGCTGGACCAGGTAGTGGGGTTCCAGGGGACTGGTTGCTGCATCTACAGTATGTGCTACTAACATCACACAGTGTACAGTGTCTTGAACGATTCTGTTAAGGTATCGGAACGCTATTCAGATGGTTCGCAGGCGCCCGTATGCTGCAGTGCAGCAGTTTTTTGGTTGATGTGTGCTCCGGTGACGTGCTAGGTGTTATGTCACCCCAAGGTCTTTTCCCTGAGTGAGGTCTGTAGTCTTTGTCCACCTTCTATACTCTGTCTGCAGTCTTCTTTGCCCTCCCCAATTTCATGACTTGGCATTGGCAGGATTGAATTCGGGAAGCCTCAGTTTTTGGCCCACTTGTCCAGCCTGTCCTGGTCTCTTTGCAGTCCTGCCTCATCCCATCCGATTTAATTCTTTCAATTCAATTCAATCATTGCGAATAGGACACTTAGAGTCTATTCCTTCCATCATGTCGTTCGCATACATCAAAAAAATGGCACTGGGCCTAGAACTGACCCCTGTGGAGCATCCCGCTCGTCACAGAGCGCCACTGGAATACCTCTTCACATACCATGACTCGTTGTTTCCTCTGTCAGGTATTCCTGATCCATTGAAGTGCCCCCTCCCTGTTATATGGCGCCGGATTTCTCCAGCTTCTGCACTAATCTCTTGTGGGGAACTGTGTCAAAGGCCCTCTGCAAGTATAGGAAAATGCAATCAACCCACCCCTCCTCTCTCGGTGATCTTACTTATGTTAAATGGTCATAAAACTCACAGGAGGTTTGTCACACAAGGATTTGCTTCCATGTACATGCTGGGTTGTTCGTTATAAATCTTGTTCGTTCCAAGGTCACCACTCTCTCCTGATAATTTCTCCATTGACTATGCACACTATACATGTCAGTGTCATAGACAGGGCTGTAGTTTAGTGTGTGTGTGTGTGTGTGTGGGTGTGTTGTGTGTGTGTGTGTGTGTGTGTGTGTGGGTTGTGTGTGTGTGTGTGTGTGTGTGTGTGTGTGTGTGAGTGCGTGTGTCTGGGTGTGTGTGTGTGTGTTTGTGTGTACTCACCTATTTGTGGTTTGCATGGGTCGATTCACAGCCCTGGCCCCTCCTGTGTGTGTGTAGTGTGTAGTGTGTTGTGTGTGTGTGTGTGTGTGTGTGTGTGTGTGTGTGTGTGTGTGTGTGTGATGTGTGTATTCGAATATTTCCTATTCATTAATTTTTACCAGATTTGCATTATAACATCATAACATTAAATTACAGGAGAAACAAGTCGGTTGTAAAAGCCAGGATCGGTATTTCTGGCGTAATAAAGTCTTTTAAGGGTGGCAGGTGTCCCTGGGGGGACGGGTGGGATGGGGATTATTTCCACTAGTTTCCTGAGGTCTGTATTTCAGAGTTGCTACTACATACTCCTAAAGAAAAAAATATCTTAGTTCTTCGTTTTTTTGGTGGTGTTCCTATCGTTCTTTCCTTTAACTGGTCACCTCATCCAGTTTCCCGTTAACTCTCTTTCATCTGCTTGCTCTTCACTCTTCTTTTAATTTGTTTCTCTGTGCCCATTCCATCAATACCTTCGTGACTTTTTTTTCTTCTCTGCTCCATTCAGCCTTTCGTTCATATACCTTTCTCCCTTCCATCTCTCTTTGTGTTCTGATGATCTCTCTGCTTGATCATTCCCACACTTCTCTTTTCCATTCTCTCATCTCCGTAACTTTAAATCATTCCTCTACTTCTATATATTCTTATTCATTCCAACTTCCATCACTTTCCACTTCCCCCTTATTCATTCACCTCATTTTCTAGTCTCTTTTAAACCTTTCTCCCCACTATTTCTTCTTAATCATTCTCTCCACTCCCATCACTTTCTAGTCATTACTACATTTCCTTTCCCCTAAATCATTCTTCCACTTTTCTCCACCCTTAATCATTCCTCACACTTCAGCTCTTAATCATTCTCTTGACACTTCATCCTTTGATAAAACAGTCCTGAAAACATTTAAACAGGAGCTGGGATTAAAGTTGCTGCAGCAGGGTAATACATATAAACAGCAGCTGTGCCTTGTATATAGCCTTAAAATAGTGAAGAGCGAGTGTATTTACACCCAGAGGTATATATTTGGTGTATTTTACACCCAAAGGTTATATATCTCGGTGTGCTCCAGAAGTGTATACTTAGTGTATTTACACCCAGAGGTTGTTTTACATCCAGAGGTGTATATTCTTGGTGTATTTCAACCCAAGAGGTGTATACGTTGGTGTTTTAACCCATAGGTGATATCTTGGTTTGTGTATTTACGCAGATTTATTTTATTCCAAATTTCACTTCTACACTGCATCACACAAACACACACACCTAATTATAAAAGGGGGGACTACACAGGAAAATGAGGGACTTTCCTGCAGGAGGTTCAGTGGGAACAGGAGGTTGGTAGGAAAATCAGTAAAGAAATGATGGACTTTGAAACAAACAGAATGCAAGAAGGCAGAGGGAAAGGTTTGTTCCCAGGGTAACAGAAAAATGGGAAGGACAGAATGAGCCATTGGTTTACCGAAGGTGCAGGGAGGCAACAACTAAGTGCTCTAGAGCCCCCCCCCCCCCCCCCCCCCCCCCCCCCAACACCCCCCTGAGAATGAAAAGTATAGGAAGGCAAAGGGGACTCAGGAGAATAAAGGATAAGTTAACGAGCAGAGTAACGAGTTTGCCAAGATAAGAAGGGAGGCACAGCGGAAGTATGTAAAATGACATAGCATCCCGAAATTCAAGTCTGACCCGAAAACTAGTCTACAGCCACTTCAGGAGGAAGCGACAGTCAAGGACCAGGTAAATCAGGCTGTGGAAAGGTAGGGGGGGGAGCTATCAACAAGAAACGACCAGGAGGTAGCAAGGAGCTATACAGAGATTTAGGAAGTATTTTCAGTGGAGGATGAAGGGAAACGGGGAGACAAACAGTGGATGCGGAAAACAAGGGATATATACTCAAAGTGTTGGATGAATTACAACAACTGAGGGAGGAGGAGGTGGAGAAGCTCCTAAGTGACTTGATACCTCAAGGCGGTGGGATGACAAACATACTCTCCGTGGGTTCCTTAGAGAGGGGAGAAGGGTACCACTCCGTGTGCCACTAACCTAAATTCTTCAACACTTCCTTGAATTGTGGCAACTGCTGTGAAGTATGCAAGAGGCAAGAAGGGAGACAGAAATGAAGCACTAAATTATTAGAACCAGTGTCTCTGACTTGTATAGTAGTAAAGTTTGGAAAGATTATCAGGAGTGAGAGTGGTGGAGCTCCTGGAGCGGAAACATGATTATAACCGACCAGCCAAACACGGATTCATGGAAAGGCAAATCTTATTCACAAACTACTAGAGTTTTTCGACAAGGTCACTAAAGCTCAGGAAATGAGAGGAGGGGTGAAGTGATTGCATTTTCTTGGACTGCAAGAGGTCCTTCGACACAGATCCTCACAAGAGATAGTACAGATGCTAGAGGAACAGGCACGTATAACAGGAAGGGCACATGCAATGGATCAGAGAATACTAACAGGGGGCAACGCGAGTCATGGGTCTGTGATGAGGTTATCACAGTGTGCGCCTGTTGACGAGCGGAGGTCCCAAAGGGTTGGGTCAGTCCTGGGACCAGTGTTGTTTTTTTGGTATATGTGAACATGTCGAAAAGGTTTCAACTCAGAAGTGTCCTGTTTGCAGATGACGTTGAAAGTTATTGAGGAGAATTAATCAGACGCGGACCAGACAGGTCTACAATGAGACCTGACAGGCTGGATGTGTGGTCCAAACTGGCTCCTAGAATTTACCCGCCAAATTGCAATGTCATGAAGATCGGAGGAGGGCAAAGAAGACTGCAGACAGAGTATAGGACTAAGGTGGCCAAAGGCTGCAAACCTCACTCAAGGAGAATGACCTAGGAGTGAGTATATACGAGTACATCGTCAGAAGCACTCATTAACAGAAATGCTGCGGCCTATGGGCGCTTTGGCAAACTTGAGATTAAGCGTTCCGTTACCTCAGTAAGGATTCGTACAAGCTTTTATACACTGTGTACGTCTAGGCCATACTGGAGTACGCAGCACCAGTTGGAACCCACACCTGCACAAACACGTCAAGAAATTCTGAGAAGAGCAAAGGTTTGCAACAAGGCTAAGTTCCTGAGAAAGGGAATGTCCTATGAAGAAAGGTTAAGGGAAATCGGTCCCGACAACACTGGAGGACAGGAGGGGCCACAGGGGAGAATGATAACAACATACAAAATATGCGTTGGAATAGACAGGTGGACCGCAGACAGGATGTTCCAGAGATGGGACACAGAAACAAGTGGGTTACAATTGGTAGCTGTAGACTCAGATGAGTCAAAGGGAGTTTTTAGGAAGTATTTCTTCAATCACTGGTAGTTTAGGAAGTGAATAGTCTGGCAAGCGATGTAGTTTTAAGATCCGTGTAGATAAAGCTCATGGAGCAGGGGGGAGAGAGGACTAGTTTAGCGGTCGTTGAAGAGGCGGGGCCAGGAGCAGAGTCTCGATCCTGCACCACAATTAGTGTGAGTACAATTAGGTGAGTACAACACACGCGCACATGTTCACTGTTACTCTGCATCAACACACAAACATACACTTGTTCATTGTACACCTGCATCAAACCAACACCAAACTTGTTCACTGTACATATGCATTAACAACGCAACACCACACACAACAAACACATCACACCCCACAATACACGACACACACACACACACACACACAACACACACTGTTCACGGCTACACCTGCATCAACACCACCACAACACACACAAACACACACATGTTCACTGCTACACCTGCATCAAACACACACACACACAACATGTAAGATATAGGTAGGGAGCAGGATTTGTGACCCAGTAGCGGCCAGTGAAGGGCGGGGCCAGGAGCTGTGGGACTCGGCCCTGCAAACTACAACTGGTGGAGTACAAACTTAGGAGGTACACACATCACCACACACATGCTCATGTACACCTACATCAACACACACATACACGAATCAATGTAGTCCCCATTTTAAGAAAGGACGCAGGAAACGAGGCACTAAACTAACAGACAGGTGTCTTGACGTGTTTAGTATGCATATTCATGGAGAAGATTGATAGGAGGAGAGTGGTGGAGCACTGGAACGAAACAGCTTATAAACAACACCAGCACGGAGTCAGGGAAGTGCATATCCTGTGATAACAAACCTTCTGGAGTTTTTAGACAGGGAAAACAAAAGTAGGTAAGGACACGAGAGACGAGGGTTGGGTTGATTGCATTTTCCTGGATGCAGGAAGGCCTTCGACACAGTTTCTCACGGGAGATCAGTGCTGAAGGGGAGGATCAGGCGTGTATAAACAGGAAGGGCACTCTTGCAATGGATCAGAGAAGAATACCTGAAGGGAGGAACATCGAGTCATGTACGTGATGAGGTACAACAGTGGGGCCTGTGACGAACGGGGGGCGGTGGTCCCACAGGGTCGAGTCTAGGTACCAGTGTAATTTTTTGATATATGTGAATGACGTGATGGAAGGAAGGGATAGACTCTGAAGGTCCTGTTTGCAGATGATGTGAAGCTAATGGAAGGATTAAACCAGTGAGGATCAGGGAAGGGACTACAAGAGACTGGACAGGCTACACACGTGGTCCCAGCCAACTGGTTCTCGAATTCAGCCCTGCCAAATGGAAATGTATGAAGACTTGGGAAGGGCAAGGAAAAACTGACAGAGTATAGGCTAGGTGGACAAAGGCATGCAAACCTCACTAATGGAGAAGATCTGGGTGACCAAAACACGAACAGACTCGGTGGCACACATTAACCAGATAACTGATGCTGCATATGGGCGCCTTGCAAACCTGAGAATACGTTCCGATACCTTAGTAAGGGAAATCGTTCAGACACTGTTAACTATGTAAGTGAAGTCCATACTGGAGTATGCGACAGTTTGGAACCCACACCTGGTCAAGCACGTCAAGATTATGAGAAAGTCCAAAGGTTTGCAACAAGGTAGTTCCGGAGCTCAGGGTGAATGTCTACGATGAAAGGTTGAGGGATAAAATCGGCCCTTGACGACACTGGAGGATTGGAGGGTAGGGGAGACTTGATACGAATATAAAATTACTGCGTGGAATAGAACAAGGTGGACAAAGACAGGATGTTCCAGGGAGGGACACGAAACCATGAAGGCCACAATTGGAGTTGAAGACACAAATGTGTCAGAGAGATAGTAGGAAGAATTTCTTCAGATAGAGTTGTAAGGCTGTGGAATAGCCTTGTAAAAATGACGTAGTGGAGGCAGGAACCATACACAGTATTAAGACGAAGGTTTGATTAGCTCATGGAGCGGGGAGAGAGAGGGCCCAGTAGCAACGGTGAAGAGGCGGGGCCTGTGAAGCTAGGACTCGACCTGCAACCACAATTAGGTGTGACAAATAGGTGAGTAACACACACACTCACACCACACACACCACATAATGCAAAGGAGGCTGAGGAGAGGATTGTTTCAAGGGAAACAGAAATAATGGGGAAGGAACTGAACGAGTCCTTGGTTCACCCAAAGGTGTGGGAGCGCAATAAACTTGGTGTATAGAGTTGAAAAGGTAAAGAAGAAAGAGAGATCGCAGGAAAAATTTAGAAATCAGCGAAGAGCCAGACCGAATATGCCACAGATAAGAAGGGGAGGTCGAGACAATATGAAAATGCATCGCATCAAAGTAAAGATGACCGAAGCTGTTTGTACAGCACAATCAGGAGGAAAACACAGTCAAGGCCAGGTAATAGATGAGGAAGGGTTGAATGGGAATTCACACAAGAAACGACCATGAGGTATGTCAGGAGCTCAACACAAGATTTTAAAGAAGGTATTAACCAGTTGGACCCTGTAGGACTCCAGGGAATCAGAACAGGGGGGCTCCACACCAGCAAGTGCTGGAATGAAGGTAAATATAACAAGGAGGAGGTGAAGAAGTGCTATGCGAATTTGACACCTCAAAGGCGGTGGGACAGACAACATCTCTCCATGGGTCCTTAAAGGAGGGAGCTGAGATATTGTGGAGCCATTAACAATAGATCTTCAAACATCCTTTGAAACTGGGCACCTCCCGTGAGGTATGGGAAATGGAAAATGTTTAGTCCCAATTTTTAAAAAGGGAGACAGACATGAGGCACCTAATCTACAGACCTGTATCACTTACGTGTATAGTAGTGACAAGGTCATGGAGAAGATACATCAGGAGGAGAGTGGTGGGGACACTGGAAAGAAACAAGTTGTATAATTGACAACCAGACGGTTTCAGGGAAGGAAAATTGTGTCACAAACCTTCTAGAGTTTTATGAAAAGGTGGACAGAAGTAAGACAAGAGAGGAGAGGGGTGGATCGACTGCGTATTTTTGGACTGCAAGAAGGCCTTCGATCAGTTTCACAGAGGTTTTCGCAACAAGCTAGAGGACAGCACACATAACAGGAAAGGCACTGCACTGGATCAGAGAATATCTGACAGGGGGCAACAACGAGTATGGTACGCGACGAAGGTGGCAGAGTGGGCGCTGTGACAAAGCGGGTTCCACAGGGTCTCCAGTCCTAGGACCTGTGTTTCTTGGTATACGTGAACGACATACGGATAGGGAAGATAGAAGTGTCCTTGTTTGCAGATGATGTGAAGGTTATTGAGAAGATCAAATCACGGATGAGGATAGGCAGGACTACAAAGCGATGGACAGGCTACAAGCCTGGTCAGCAAAGCTCCTTGGAATTTACCCCTTGCAAATGCAAAGTCATGAAGATTGGGGAAGGAAGAAGACGCCGACACAATATAGTTTAGATGGCCAAAGACTGCAAACCACTAAAGGAAAAGATCTGGGGGTGTGTATAACACCGAGCATATCTCATGAGGCGCACATCAATCCAAAGAACTGCTGCAGCATACGGGCGCCTGGCAAACTACGGATAGCGTTCGATAACCGCAGTAGGATTCGTTTAAGACTCTGTTATACCATCTACGTCAGGCCTACTGGAGTATGCAGCACCAGTTTGGAATCCACACCTAGTCAAGCAGTCACGAAATTTAGAGAAAGTGCCAAAGGTTTGCAACCAGACTAGTCCAGAGCTTCGGGGATTGTCCTATGAAGAAAGGTTTGCGGGAATTCGGCCTGACGACACTGGAGGCCAGGAGGGTCAGGGGAGACATGATAACGACATAAAAAATACTTCGCGGAATAGACGAGGTGGACAAGACGGGATGTTCCAGAGATGGGACACAGACACAAGAGGTCACAAATGGAAGTTGAAGACTCGGATGAATCAAAGGGATGTTAGAAAGTATTCTTCAGTCATAGAGTAGTCAGACCATGGAATAGCCTAGAAAGTGATGTGGTGGGGCAGGAACCATACATAGTTTTAAGGCGAAGTATGATAGAGCTCTGGGGCAGGGAGAGAGAGGACCCAGTAGCAATCAGCGAAGAGGCGGGGCCAGGAGCTGTGTCTCGACCCCTGCAACCACAAATAGGTGAGTACAAATAGGTGAGTAATGTTCACTGTTAACCAGATCAACACCCACAACACACCACACTGTCACTGCTGCACCGCATCAATACACATATGTTCACTGCTACACTGCATCAACACACACATGTTCACTGCTACATTGCATCAATAAAACACAATATGTTCACTGCTACACCTGCATCATATACACACATTGTTCACTGCTACACCTGTATCAACACCACGTATGTTTACCGTACACTTGCCCTTATACACATATATGTTCACGTGTAACACCTGCATCAACACACACATGTTCACTGCTACACTTGCATCAATACACACAAAACATGTTCACTGCCTACCTGCATCAACAAACTGTCACTGTACACCTCATCAACACACACATGTTCACTGCTACACTTGCATCAATATACACACACACTTTTTCACTGCTACACCTGCATCAACACACAATGTTCACTGCAACACCTTTCATCAATCTAAAAACACAGTTCACTGCTACACTTGCTCAATTTACACACACATGTTCACTGCTACACCTGCAAACAACACACACATGTTCATTTTCACCTGCATCAAAACACACATGTTCACTGCTACACTTGCATCAATATACACAGACATGTTCACTGTAACACTTGCATCAACACACACATGTTTATTGTACACTGCATCATATACACAAAACATTTCACTGCTACACCCGCATCAACACACACATATTCACTGTACACCTGCATCAACAAGCATGTTCACTGCTGCAATTGCATCAATATAAAAACAGATATATTCATGCTACACATGCATCATATACACGCACATATTCACTGCTACACTGCATCGATATAAACCCCATGTTCACTGCTACGCTTTCATCAATATTCACACATATGTTTCACTGCTACACTGCATCATCACACACATGTTCACTGCTACACTTGCATCAACAAACATGTTCACTTTTACATTGCGTCAAAATTCACACATATGTTCACTATACCCGCATAACATCACATGTTTATGTTTACGCACCAAGACAACATGTTCACTACTTCACCTGCGTCAACACACACATGTTCACTGCTACACTTGCATCAATATACACCAATGTTCACTGTTACACCTGCATCAACTCACACATGTCACTGCTATACTGCATCAAACACAACATGTTCACTGCTGCACCTTCATAACACACACATGTTCATCTGTACATTGCTCAAACAAAATGTCCTGCTCATTGCATCAACACACATGTTCACTGTACACCCTTTCATCAATATACAAAACTGTTCACTGTTAACCTGCATCAACTCACCATGTTTCGCGTACGCTTGCATTTAGTATGCACACACATGTTCACTGTTAAACCTGCATCCCCAAACCATGTTCACTGTAAATGCATCAAACCACACATGTA
>NC_069402.1:4223904-4280275 GCF_026875155.1 Cherax quadricarinatus | reverse complement strand
ATGCCACGGGAATCACAGTGAGACCCCCCCCAGAGGAAATGGTGGGCATTAAAATCACCAAGTAACAGAATCGGTGGCGGTAACGACGAAACAAGAAAGGCAATATCCGGAATAGATAATGCCCGAGAAGGAGAGAGATATAAAGAACAGAGCGTATACCACCTATGCAAGTGGATACGGGCTGCTGTGTAATGCAGCAAAGTACGAACAAATAGCTGATGGAATGGAATATCAGTGCGTAGAAGAAGGGCACTTTCATTAAAGGTCCCATCAGGAAAAGGATCTGAAGAATACAACAAATTATAGCCTGAGATGGGAGAGATAACAGCAGAGTGTAATTTTGGTTCCTGTAAGCAAACACCAACAGGGGAAAACTGGGAGAGTAACACCTGAAGCTCACCCCGATTACCCATGAGGCCGCGTATATTCCACTGTAAATAGGCCATGATTGGCAATGATAAAGATACCTGAAATCCGCAGGTAAGGGTTCCTACGGACTAGAGGGGTTAGAAAAGTCCACATGCGGAGGCAGTGGAAAACGTTCAAGCAGTGAAGGAATGGTGCGCTGTGAAGAAAGGAGTTGCGCAGATGGAGCAGAGGAGAGAGAAGGAGTGGAGGGTGGATCAGTGTCCATTGATGGTTTGGTCTCTGCAATATATTAAAGAATTGCTTCAAGTGTTTCAGAATTCAGAGACGTCGTATGGGAGACAATATTGGAAATGGTAGGGGGAGGATGAGTAAAGATTGGAACTGTATTGGACTCTACCAAGGTAGGGAGGGGCAAAAGGGTGGAGGGAATTGGAGAAGCATAGAAGGGGACAGAAGAGGCAGAAACCTGGGAGGTGGCAGAAGAGGAAGAAACTTGGGAGGGAACAGGGGAGGAAGGTATTTTGTTCCCAAGCCCCACCAGTTTGATGACTCTCAAAGTGGAATTCTACCTACTTGTCCCCTTGGAAACACTGCAAATGAACTGGAATTCTTTGACCAGCCCTTGATGAAAACTGTTGTCAGGGAAAGTAACTAGTATTTTGAGTACACCATGGCAAATACGATCATATTACCACAGTCAAGACTACACCGGTGGAAAGAGACAACTGTTGCAGAAATGTATTTGCTTTTTGCAACAACAATGCTTATGCCTCATGTCTATAAGCATAACATAAAATCATACTGGTCCACAGATCGGCTAATTTGTACCCCGGCCTTCAGTGAAATCATCCCAGTGAACAGGTTTATCTTACTGTTACGTATGTTGCACTTCTCCGACAAAACCAGGCCTGACAGAAGTGACAGGTTATACAAGATCAGAAAAATTTTATGTATCTGAAAGAAAAGCTCAACATGTACTTTTATCCATTCAAGAATCTTGTAATTGATGAGTCTTTAATTTTGTTCAAAGGTAGGCTGTCATTCAAGCAGTATGTACCGAGCAAGAGGAAATGCTTTGGTATAAAATTGTTTGTACTCTGTGACTGTGACAGTGGCCTGGTATTGGATATTATTGTATACATGGGAAGTAAAACATTGAAAGATACCAGGATGTTATTGGGTATCTCAGGTGACGTAGTGAGAAGCATGATGGCACCTTATCTTGGTAAGGGGCATACATTATATACTGATAACTGGTACACAAGCCCTTTACTCAGTGATTTCTTGCGAGTGAACATGACAGATGTGTGTGGCACAGTGCGTTCTAATCGTAAACACATGCCCAGGTTCAACACAGGCACTCGTAGTGGTGAGGTGCAGGGGTTTACTGCCAATGACATCATGGCATTACAGTGGCATGACAAACGAGATGTCACATTCACCGTAATGAAATGCAAGACAATGGCAAAGCTGATAGTGACTAATGAACATATTCGAAAACAAGTGACAGTGATTGATTATACACAAAACATGCACTTGGTTGACAAATGTGACATGCAGATTGGCTTTGTTGATTGTGTTCGTAAGAGTTACAAGTGGTACATGAAACTTTTCTTCCATCTCATGGACATTTCAATGCTCAATGCATATAATATGTACCAAATGAAGACTGGCAACAGACCACCGTATGGTGAATTTTGTTTGTCTGTTGTCAGACAACTCATAATGAAGTACCAGGTAACAACACCTACTATACAAAACTGTCCTCGAACTCCTCAGGAAGTACCCAAGCGTTCGAGGAGGGAAGGTGATCACTTCATAATACAGCTTCCTGCAACTAAGAAGAAATTTGCTCAGATGTGTTGTCTGTGCACAAACAAAACGACGGCAACAAAGACCCAAAGACACTCGGTTTGTGTGAGGAATGAAAGGTATCTCTGTGCATGATACCTTGTTTCAAGGAGTTCCACAAGCCCCAGCAGTTCTAAAAACATGTCCAGTGACTGTACGTATGTAAATATATAATAGAACATTAGTGTTATACAAGATTTATGCATGTTTATTGTAATAAACAAAAGTGGTAAACAATATTATAATAATAACTTTAGTGTGGTTATTGTGTTCAATACAGAGTGTATATTTTTTTTTTTTTTTTAACAAGTCGGCCGTCTCCCACCGAGGCAGGGTGACCCAAAAAGAAAGAAAATCCCCAAAAAGAAAATACTTTCATCATTCAACACTTTCACCATACTCACACATAATCACTGTTTTTGCAGAGGTGCTCAGAACACAACAGTTTAGAAGCATATATGTATAAAGATACACAACATATCCCTCCAAACTGCTAATATCTCAAACCCCTCTTTTAAAGTGCAGGCATTGTACTTCCCATTTCCAGGACTCAAGTCCGACTATATAAAAATAACTGGTTTCCCTGAATCTCTTCACTAAATATTACCCTGCTCACACTCCAATATATATATACATTATTGGTCTCACAAGCCACAAATGTTACTAGAAAAAGAAAAAAATTAGAAAAGTATAAAAAACATAAAATAAAGAAATGCGAGTTTGTGAAAATCGCTGATGTTGCCGCCACCCGGTCATTTTGGGTCAACTTCTCGCCTCTGTATCTCGGTAAGTACTGATCAGAAATTTTTGTTTTTGTTTTATTACCTTCACAAAAATATAATCTTTAATTCTGTAAGAAATTTTTTTTTTTTTTTTTCAAAATTTCTTGGACACTATGGCACCCCTTCAGATTTTGCCTTTGGACCCTGAAAGGGTTAAATTCAACAATAAGACCAAATAAAACCATGTAGCATTAACTAATAGAATATTCAATTCTTCTGTACTCACTGTAACTCACCTAATAACCATATGAACTATGTATTATTGCCTTACTAAGTTAATCTTTAAGGGGCTTTTGGCATGTACACCAAACTATTATATTCCTCTGTGCAACCATGTAATTTGTCAAAATAAACATCTTAATCTCTAATCTTAAACAGTGAAAAGTATACATAAAATTCAACAGTGAAAAAAGCATACATAAAATTCAACAGTGAAAAAAGTATACATAAAAATCAACAGTAAAAAGCATACAGTAGAGCCCCACTTACGGTGTTTTGCCTTACGGCATTCTGCTAATATGGCACTTTCAAATTATGACCAAAACTTGTTATACGGCGAGTGGTCTTTCAAATATGGTGTGTCCCACCCGGTTTGTTTATATTCTCTGTGAGCACATCTATTATGTCTGGAAACTTTCCAATATTTCAAGTTTTTTAAAGTTATTGCATATTTTATATGTACTCTGATAATTATGCTTATGTGCACCTGTACATAAATATACTTACACACTGTGCTGGCATGCAGGTACACATTAAAATCATTAACCCTTTCAGGGTCCATGCAGTAATTCTACGGCTTTGAGTTGAGGGTCCAAACTGTAGATCTACGCCATGAGCTCAGCTCACTCTGATAAGCCGTGAGCAGTAAATTTGGGCCTAGATATGAGAGAATACATCTATGTGGTATGTGTGCACCACATAAAACAAATCCTGCAGCACACAGTGCATATTGAGAGAAAAGAACTGAAACCGTAATTTTTTATTAAAACAGTGACTTTGCAGCATTTTTTCGTGTGTTTTTTATAGTTGTATTTGCGATTTCTTGGTCTCATTTGTAATAATGTTGGTAGAATTACCAACAATATGTAAAGTGAAAGGACACAAGTGCAACTAATGTGACATTTTATTGTGGCAACGTTTCGCTCTCCAGGAGCTTTGTCAAGCCGTTAGGGCTTGACAAAGCTCCAATAGATTCCACAACGGGTAGGGCTGTCAAGTTTACACTAACTTATATTAAGTTAGTAATAAAACTAGGCATTAAAAAACAAAAAGTAAAATACATACACAGTACATTCATTACGTACCTTAAAATATTTGTAGTCTTAATGTAGGGCGAGAGGTTAGTAGTATTTATTTGTAGTCCCAGGTGGATGTAGTCTGCTTGGGCTTTACCTACTGGCTACATACACTGTGGCCCACAGCCATAATATTACTATCGACATAACATGTTCACTGAGTTTAATTGTTTCTAACAGCTATCTTTAGATGCCTTCATAAACAAAGGGAGAAGTAATGAATAATTCATGCCAAGAATTGTAAACAAAAGCAGAGTGGGAGAGTGACTGGGCCAGACGCAGATTCATACAGCTTTCTCTAACGCTGGATGAGAGAAAATGTAATGTTTTCCCTCCACTGACTCACCCCTCGATAGCATATAAACATGCTATGTAACGTGTTTTTTATATAATTTTGAAGAAAATATCATAGATGGATTAATGAAAATGTCTATATTAACCTAAAATAAGACATTTTATATGACCAAGAGAGATTATTATTACATATTAGTATTATAGCTATGGCATTAAGACTAGAGGGGCATTCTTAGTGAACGAGTAACAAAGGCATGTTTATATGCTATGTAATGTGCTTCTTATATAATTTTGAAGAAAATATCATAGATGGATTAATGAAAACGTCTATATAAACCTAAAATAAGACATTTAATGTACCCAAGAGTGAGTCACGAATGTATGATTGGCCCAGGAGCATGCATCTGATACTGACGATTTCCGAGCGGATGTATGAAATCCAGGGGAAAATTTCGCCAAAAAAAGTGCTCAAACTCCAAATTGTACAATTTCCACGCTGGTCAAAAACCAGGGGTCCACTAAACAAATATTTTAAGGTAAGTAATGGGTGTACTGTGTGTATATTTTACTTTTTATTGTTTTTAATGCCTAGTTCTCTTGCTAACTTAATATATGTTAATGTAAACTTGTTATCTGGCATTTATAAGTGGAAAAAATGATGTTCTGCTTTCTGGCAGTAGCCTGGAACTTAACCTGCTGTATAAGTGGGGGCCCTACTGTACATAAAGTTCAACAATGAAAAAGTATATAGCACATATAATTCAGAAGATTTAGCCAGACTTGAGTCCTGGAAATGGGAAGTACAATGCCTGCACTTTAAAGGAGGGGTCTGGGATATTGACAGTTTGGAGACTTCTAAACTGTCGTATCTGAGGGCCTCTGCAAAGACTGATTATGTATGAGTGAGGTGAAAGTGTTGAATGATGAATGTATTTTTTTGGGGGGGATTTTTTCTTTCTTTCTGGGTCACCGTGCCTCGGTGGAAGATGGCCGACTTGTTAAAAATAAAAAACAGAAGTATAAAAGCGTGCATAATAGATACCAGTATTATCTCCAGTAATAAAGGTCAGATGGTAGGATATCTTAATATTTATGAACCAAAGCCATTAAATTATAGCAATATTGCTGACACAATCACTTTTTTGTTTTTAGAGCAGAAGAACAAAGGAATTATTATTTTTTTTATTTTTGTTTACTGAATGCACCAAATCTATAGGGGTGATGAAGCACTACAAGGCTAATGAGAGCTACATGGATGAACTAACAAGCTGATAAGGAAAGCTAAAGCTGGCATAATAAGTCAGTTTCAGTCAAAAAAGTCAGTGTGACTGCAGGTAGGGCTTCACAAAATTATTAAAATCAAACAGAAAACCCATAAAGGTCATACACGTGCAAAAGTAAAAATTCACGAAGGTTGAGAAAGAGAGGTAGGGGTATGAAAAAGGTAAGTGGGTGGAGACTGGGGGTTAGTGCATGTCAAATATAAATCAAAGTTGGTGTGACAGACTAGTTTTGGTTAAAAAGTCAGAGTACAGTTGCATCAAGGGTGTGACTTTCAGCAAGGAATTCAGTGAAAGTGAGTGTGTGTTGGGACAGAGTCAGTAATGAACCTTCAGCTTGATCTCTATTCCCATTAAAGCAGCATATTGTCTACCCAAGGAACACAGCTCATGGGCAGGCTCAACTTCCAGGCAAGCAGAAGCAAGGTGTTAGGTAAAAAGGACAAATATGCAACTGACATTTAATTGTGGATACATTTCACTCTCCAGGAGCTTTGTCAAGCCATTACCACAGCTTGATATAGCTCCTCCAGAACAAAACATTGTCACGATAAACTATCACATTAGTTGCATTTGTGTCCTTTTACCTAACATTCTGTCAGTAATTCTACCATTATTATTAAGCAGAAACAAGGAGTATACAGGTCAGCATGCATGGCACTCACAGGGCAGCACTTAGTTTAGCTTCCATATGTCATGGCCATCCCAAGAACTAAAGTCCACTCCCCAGCTTTGCCACAACAATGAAGACAATAATCTTCCACTATGTATGTAAAGGAACTGTCATCAGAGGAAATAAACAAAGAACAAATCAAATACAAGTCCACACAAAAGTAAAATTAGACACAATCACCATAGAACTAGTAAATAAACTGCCCAAATTCCCTGTAATTTGTTAAGTTAGGTTAACTCAAGATCTTTACTGTTTTTTAATGGAAACCCATGTTTATTGATACAGTAGGGCCCCACTTAAACGGCAGGTTAGGTTCCAGGCTACCGCTGTAAAGTGGAACACCCCTTTTTTCCACTTGTAAATGCATATAAATACTAGATAACAAATTAACACTAACATATATTAAGTTAGCAATAGAACTAGGTATTAAAAAACAATAAAATAGTAAAATACACATATAGTACACTCATTACTTACCTTAAAATATTTGTAGTCTTAATCTATGGTGAGACAAGTAGTATTTATTGTAAGAAATCAAGTGTGGTATGTATGGTAGTCAGCCGGACTACCATACGAGGCCACCCCACCCACATATAATATTCTATAACATTTAACCCGTAAACGGTCCAAACATATACATACGTCTTCACCGCTATTGCCCCAAACGTATATATACGTTTTATTTGTCATACATTTAACATTGCCACGATAAGCCTGAGTCGCCTAGACATGAGAGAATGGGTGTGTGCACTCACTGTGTGCCGTATTAAAATAATTGGGGATGCCTGGGTACCATATCCTCTTTTTTCCTATTAAAAAAGTTTTTTTTTTTTTTCTCAAAAAAGTTGGGGCACTACGGTAGAGAACATATATAGACGTTTGGACCGTTTACGGGTTTAAGCATCCCAGAGCAATAAAATGCATATACAGTTCACTCATTACTTAAAATATTTGTAGTCTTAATGTAGGGTCAGAGGTGAGTAAACGAGATAAAACGAATAAATGAGAGAAAGAAAGAGAGAGAATGAGTACATGAGTAAGGACAGGTGCAGAGTTATGTTAACAAACCAGGCGAATGTAAGTTTTGTAAACAAACAAAGTGTACACGTCTAGTTTGTGTATAAGTTACATTGTGTACAAGTTGTCTCTACATTGATACATTAGAATAAATAAAGAATACTCCCATTCTCATGTAACACCATTTTTAGAAGAAATGACGCTTTGAGTGAAGGCAATGGAAATAAGTCACTGTCTGACTTTTTTCGGTTATCCTAGATTCTCTACACATATGCTGTTATGTATGATAATGTATGTAACTGTATTTGTGTATACCTGAATAAACTTACATACAAAAGGAATAATTTTCTACAGTTACCCCCAGTAACACATTTTCTCTGATGTTTTACTAGAGAAAATGTTATTCTTGCCGTCACTCGTACAAACCTGGCTACCACATCTCGTATTTATGTTTATTTATTCTACTGTGGGGTGTATTTATCATCTTTATATGTTATGACGGTTTATTAATAATTTTAAAAAAAAATTCGTAATGGTTTAAATGAAAATTTGATATTAAAGTAATAAGGACATTTAAAATGAGATTCGGTGATGTTTTAATACTAATAGGGCGTCCTTGTACGAGGCGTCTGGCCCCATTTTCCCATATTTAGTTCATTTATTCACTGGGAGTATATTTATCATCTTTATATGTTATGTACATTTTATTATAAAATTTTTGAAAAAAAATCATAGTGGTTAATGAAAATATGTATATAAACAAATATACGATATTTAATGAACTCGGTGATTATATTATTTTTTTTTTTTTTTTTTTTTTTTTTTTCAACAAGTGGCCCCGTCTCCCCCCGAGGCGGGGTGCCCCAAAAAAAAAAAAAGAAAATCCCCAAAAGAAAAACTTTCATCATCATTCAACATTTCACCACACCGCAATTATCACTGTTTTTGCAGGGGTGCTCAGAATACAACAGTCAGAAGCATAAACATATAAAGATACACAAATATCCCTCCAAACTGCAATATCCCAAACCCCCCCTTTTAAAGTGCAGGCTTTGTATTTCCCTTTTCCGGGGCTCAATCCGAAATAAAAAAGGGTTTCCCTGAACCCCTTCACTAAATATTACCCCTTCACCCCCAACAGATCGTCGGGCCCAATACCATTCGTCCCCATTCCCCCTTATCTAACACGTCAGCACTTTTTGGGGAAGTCCAACCCCCTTACCCACAAAACCTCCTTTACCCCCTCCCCCTCCCAACCCTTTCGGGACGACCCCTACCCCCCTTCCCCCCCTAAGTTTTTAATGTTTCCATGTCTTTAAAGTGACCCATTCTCTCTAAATACCAAACCACCTCAACACCCCTCTTCTCCCCTTACTAATACTTTTATTAACTCCACCCTCTTAATTTCCCCATCCGAATTTTCGATAATATTTACCCCACCATTGCCCTTAAAACGGGAACCCTCCGCTGCCCCAAACCCCCGTCTCCTCGCTGCGCATTTACCCCCCAAGTTTTACACCCAATAAGAGTTTTTGGTACTATTACTTTCATACTTTCCCCTTCTTTGCCTCCATAGTAAGTTTTTTTGACCCCACATATCCCAAAACGCACCCTCACCTTTTTTTTCCCTCATCAATTCTATGTTTAACCTCATCCTTCTAAATCCACCGCCGACCGTCAACTCCCAAGTATCTGAAAAACATTCACTTTTTCCCCTACTCCTCCTCCCCAATTTATATCCAATTTTTCTTTATCTAAATCATTTGACACCCCATCACCTACTCTTTTCTATGTTCACTTTTAAAATTTCTACCTTTACACACTTCCCAAAATCATCCACTAACCTTTGCAATTTTTTTTAGAATCTCCCCTAACACAGTACATCAGCAAAAATAACTGGTCAATTCCCATTTTTTAATTTGATTCCCCATAATTTAATCCCCCCCCTCTCCCAAACACCCAGCATTTACTTCCTTTTCAACCCCCCCTATAAATATATTAAACAAACCAGGTGACATTACACATCCCTGTCTAAGACCTTTTTACCGGGGGAAGTAGTTCCTCTCTTTACACACCCTAACCCGCCCCATATCCTCATAAAAACTCTTTACAGCATTTTTAAAAACTTACCACCTATTCCATTTAAAATTTCAAAACTGCCAATTGCTCCTTATCCACTCTATCATATGCCCTTTTCTAAATCCATAAAGCAAAAAAACTTCCCCATCTTTTTCTAAATACTGTTCCATTAAACTTTAATGTAAACACCTGATCACACATCCCCTACCCACCTAAAACCTCCTTGCTCACCGCAATCCTACTTTTGTCTTTACCTCTAATTCTTTCAATTATAACCCTACCGTACATTTTTTTGAAAACTCAGTAGCTTATTCCTCTTTTTTTTTTCGTCTCTTTTGTCCCCCTTTTTTCCCTTTTTTAAAGGGGCTATACCTCTCGCCAATCCTAGGTACCCCTTCCCCCCTTTCTACATTATTAAACAAAAAACCAACCACTCCCAAACTATTCCCCCCCTGTTTTAACTTTTGTATGATCCCCTCGTTCCAGCTGCTTTAACCCCCCCCCTTTTATTTTTCGAATGCCTCACACCCCCCCCCACACTTACATTCTGCCTTCTTTTTACTCCTAAAAGATGGTATACCTCCCCGACCAGTGCATGAAATTTTTTGCCTCTTTTCTTCTTAACATTTAAAAGTTCCTCAAAAAATTCCGCCATCTACCCAAAACCCCCCATCTCCCCATCTACTAACCCCCTACTCTGTTTTTAACTGACAAATCCATATTTTCCCTAGGCTTTCTTAATTTTTAAAACTACTCCAAAATTTTTCTTATTTTCATTAAAAATTTTTTGCAGTGCCCCTCCCCCCCCTACATCTGCTTCCTTTTTCACTCTCTCCCCCTTCCCCTTTTCCCCTTTTTTTTTCTCCAATCCTGCTCTTCTTATAACACTTCTGCTTTGTAAAAACCTCTCATAAGCTACTTTTTCTCTTTTATCACACCCTTTACTTCATCATTCCACCAATCACTCCTCTTTCCTCCTGCCCCCACCCTCCTATAACCACAAACTTCTGCCCCACATTCTAATTACTGCATTTTTTAAAACTATTTCCAACCCTCTTCAACCCCCCCACTACTCATCTTTGCACTAGCCACCTTTCTGCCAATAGTCGCTTGTATCTCACCCGAACTTCCTCCTCCCTTAGTTATTACACTTTCACCTCCCTCTTACTTGTTGTTGCCACCTTCCTCTTTTCCCATCTACCTCTTACTCTAACTGTAGCTACAACTAAATAATGATCCGATATATCAGTTGCCCCTATAAACTGTACATCCTGGAGCCTACCCATCAACCTTTTATCCACCAATACATAATCTAATAAACTACTTTCATTACGTGCTACATCATACCTTGTATATTTATTTATCCTCTTTTTCATAAAATATGTATTACTTATTACCAAATTTCTTTCTACACATAGCTCAATTAAAGGCTCCCATTTACATTTACCCTGGCACCCCAAATTTACCTACTACTCCCTCCATAACATTTTACCCACTTTAGCATTAAAATCCCCAACCACCATTACTCTCACACTTGATTCAAAACTCCCCACGCATTCACTCAACATTTCCCAAAATCTCTCTCTCTCCTCTACACTTCTCTCTTCTCAGGTGCATACACGCTTATTATAACCCACTTTTCACATCCAATCTTTATTTTACTCCACATAATCCTTGAATTAATACATTTATAGTCCTCTTTTCCTGCCATGCTTATCCTTCAACATTATTGCTACTCCTTCTTTAGCTCTAACTCTATTTGAAACCCCTGACCTAATCCCATTTATTCCTCTCCACTGAAACTCTCCCACCCCCTTCAGCTTTGTTTCACTTAAAGCCAGGACATCCAGCTTCTTCTCATTCATAACATCCACAATCATCTCTTTCTTATCATCTGCACAACATCCACGCCACATAGACTTCCCACTTTGACAATTTTCTTCTTCTTATTCTTTTTAGTAATCTTTACAGGAAAAGGGGTTACTAGCCCATTGTTCCCGGCATTTTAGTTGACTTTTACAACACGCATGGCTTACGGAGGAAAGATTCTTATTCCACTTCCCCATGGATATAAAAGGAAAATTAATAAGACCAAGAACTATTAAGATAAAATCAAAGAAAAACTCAGATGAGTGTGTATAAATAAATGTGTACATGTATGTGTAGTGTGACCTAAGTGTAAGTAGAAGTAGCAAGACATGCCTGTAATCTTGCATATTTATGAGACAGACAAAAGACATCAGCAATCCTACCATCATGTAAAACAATCACAGGCTTCGTTTTACACTCACTTGGCAGGACGGTAGTACCTCCCTGGGTGGTTGCTGTCTACCATCACTAATATGGTATCTTGAGACATAAGACACTCTTACTGATTTTATTATGTACCTGCATGCCAGCACAGTGTGTAAGTTTATTTAGGTACAGGTATACATATGTATAATTATCAGAGTATATATAAAACATGAAATAACTTTTAACCCTTAAACAGTCTAAACGTATATGTACATTCACCTGTGCACCACCCCGAATATTTTGAGGGAAAAAAAAATCTTTTTTTTTTATAGGAAAAAAGAGCATGTTGTACCCAGGCATCCCCAATTTTTTTCATATTTTTTTCATATGAGTGTGCACACCCATTCTCTCATGTCTGGGTGACTCAGGCCTATCGTGCCAATGTTGAATAAAAGACAAATGAAGCGTATATATACGTTTGGGGCGCTACGCGAGAGAACGTATATATACGTTTGGACCATTTAAGGGTTATAAACACTTGAAATTTTGGAGTTTCCAGACATAATAGAGAGACTTAGTACTTACAGATCTCACAGAGAATGTAAACAAACCAGTTGGGGCACAGTGACCACATTAGAAAGTCAGGTGGGGGGAGCTGTGTAGAGAGTTTTGGTCATAATTTGAAATGACCGTATTAGTGGAACGCCGTAAAGTGAAACGCCGTAAAGCAGGGCCCTACTGTATACACATTTTTTCCTTCGTCCAAGGTAATGCAATCCATTTTTTTTTTTACACAATGGCCATCTCCCACCAAGGCAGAGTGACTTGAAAAAGAAACACTTTCACCATCATTCACATTATCACTGTTTTGCCAGAGGTGCACAGATATGACAGTTTAGATTTCACTCTAAACACCTCCAAGACTAAAGTCCGGCAAACCAGTTTCCCTGAATCCCTTCACAAAATATTACCCAGCTCACACTCCATATATTGCGCATACCTGGTCTTTTAATACAGGTGGCCCCCACAACTAAAACCTAATTAGTTCTGAGCCACTGCCAGTTGCTAATTAGTTCCAGACGAGTTGTTACTAGTTTCTCTGACATAAGCCGAACCTTTAGTTCCAGCAGGTACATGTTATTAAAGGGTGTTCAGTTTCTGAGAAGGAACACCATGGCCATAAATGCAAGGCAGGGAGAAACACAGATCAGGTAGTTGTAAGTTGGGGGTTGCCTGTATATCACGGCTGTTATATGACAATATTATATTGATGTACAGAATAACACTGCATCAGTGATTAATTCCTTGGAACGAACTGTAGAGGCAGTGGAATCTTTGGTCGTAGCAGCATACTCCATTCTTGCTGTGGTGGAGTGTTGTCTGTTGCCACTAAATGAAACTTCAGCAGCAATCGACACAGGCCAACATACAAATCCTGCTCTGCAAACCTGCGACCTGTAGAGTGATAAACATAACAAGAGGGTTTTATGAGAGATTAATGCAGTAATCTGCCATATAGAACATGCTACAAGCAATACTACAGTAAAGTTTTCTTACACAGTGTATCAAAAGCTAAACATCAAGTCCAGTATGTGTATGAACAAACCTGCACACATCCGAGTACCAATACTGAATGGATTGAGGATGTAGGGATCTATGTTTGTACTTCCAGATAAGTCTCTCAGCCAGCGTTCAGGACGCAACATGCCTGGGTCTTGGAAGTAGCGATCACTTTGTAACCAAATGTAAGCATTTAAATCAACGTAAGCCTGAAATAAAATTAGGAACATAAAATGTGCTCTTCATTTTGGTTAGTAAAGTATATGAATCAACATTTAGGTAATCATATCAATAATGCAATATGTTTCATAACATAAAAATACTATAAATACCAAAAAATACTGGACTGAAACACACATGAATTGTTTGCCACCAAACTCTAACAATTAAAAAACAAAATGAATCAAAAAGGTCAGATAGCCAGATACTGATGTTTTGTATTTTCTAAGCTTTCTGCTAAAGCCTATAATTTTTTTTGTGTATTTTATGCATCCTTTTTGCATTTGATAAAGCCAAAGTAAAGAAAAAATAATAATACAAAAATGTGGGAGGCAGCATCAGCTGTGCCCCTCAGTAGGTCAACTTCGTAAATCATCATCTTTCAACAAAACTGTCGTAACCCACCAAAGCAGGGTGGCCCAAAAAAGAAAAACAAATGTATACAGGAGAAGGGGTTACTAGCCCCTTGCTCCAGGCATTTCAGTCGCCTCTTATGACACACATGGCTTACGGAGGAAGAATTCTGTTCCACTTCCCCATGGAGATAAGAGGAAATAAATAAGAACAAGAACTAATAAGAAAATAGAAGAAAACCCAGAGGGGTGTGTACATATATGCTTGTACTACATGTGTACTGCATGTGTAGTCTGACCTAAGTGTAAGAAGTAGCAAAATGTACCCAAATTCTTGCGTGTTTATGAGACAGAAAAGACACCAGCAATCCTACCATCATGTAAAACAATTACAGGCTTTCATTTTACACTCACTTGGTACGATGGTAGTACCTCCCTGGGCAGTTGCTGTCTACCAACCTACTACCTAGGAACTTTGTAATAATACAGTGGACCCCCGCATAGCGACTTTAATCCGTGCAAGAGGGCTGATTGTTATGTGAAATGTTCGGTATGCGAATGAATTCTCCCCATAAGAAATAATGGAAATCAAATTAATCCGTGCAAGACACCCAAAAGTATGAAAAAAAAAAATTTACCACATGAAATGTTAATTTTAATACACACAAACTGAAAAAGGCATGCACAATTACATGACACTTACTTTTATTGAAGATCTGGTGATGATTGATGGGATGGGAGGAGGGGAGAGAGAGTGTTAGTGTTTAGAAGGGGAATCCCCTTCCATTAAGACTTGAGGTGTCGAGTCCTTTTCTGGGGTTACTTCCCTTCTTCTTTTAATGCCACTAGGACCAGCTTCAGAGTCACTGGACTTCTTTCGCACAACATATCTGTCCATAGTGGCCTGTACCTCTCGTTCCTTTATGACTTCCCTCAAGTGTTTCACAACATTGTCAGTGTAATAATCACCAGCACGGCTTGCAATAGCTGTGTGAGGGTGATTTTCATCCATGAAGGTTTGCACTTCAAGCCACTTTGCACAGATTTCCTTAATCTTTGTAGTAGGCAATTTCTCTCTCCCCTCCTCTGAACCATTTTCCTCAGGTCTGGCCTCTTGCTGTTGAAGTTGATCTATCAGCTCATCAGTGGTTAGTTCTTCATTGTCCTCCTCCACCAACTCTTCCACATCATCCCCACTAACCTCCAACCCCAAGGACTTTCCCAATGCCACAATGGATTCCTCAACTGGCATAATCCTCTCAGGGTTAGCCTCAAACCCTTCAAAATCCTTTTTGTCTACACATTCTGGCCACAGTTTCTTCCAAGCAGAGTTCAAGGTCTTCTTAGTCACTCCCTCCCAAGCCTTACCTATAAGGTTTACACAATTGAGGATATTTAAGTGCTCTCTCCAAAACTCTCTTAGAGTCAGTTGAGTTTCTGAGGTCACTACAAAGCACCTTTCAAACAGAGCTTTTGTGTACAGTTTTTTGAAGTTTGCAATAACCTGCTGGTCCATGGGCTGCAGGAGAGGAGTGGTATTAGGAAGCAAAAACTTCACCTTAATGAATTTCATGTCCCCATAAAGTCGCTCTGCCACGTCTGTAGGATGACCAGGGGCATTGTCTAACACCAGGAGGCACTTAAGTTCTAATTTCTTTTCAGTTAAGTAATCTTTCACATTGGGGGCAAATGCATGGTGTAACCAGTCATAGAAAAAGTCCCTAGTGACCCATGCCTTACTGTTTGCCCTCCACAGCACACACAAATTCTCCTTGAGGACATTCTTTTGCCTGAGCGGTCTGGGAGTTTCAGAGTGATACACTAATAAAGGCTTCACTTTGCAATCACCACTAGCATTGGAACACATCAACAAAGTAAGCCTGTCTTTCATAGGCTTATGTCCTGGGAGTGCCTTTTCCTCCTCAGTAATGTAGGTCCTGCTTGGCATTTTCTTCCAAAACAGGCCTGTTTCATCACAATTAAACACTTGTTCAGGTTTCAGTCCTTCACTGTCTATGTACTTCTTGAATTCCTGCACATATTTTTCAGCTGCTTTGTGGTCCGAACTGGCAGCCTCACCATGCCTTATCACACTATGTATGCCACTACGCTTCTTAAATCTCTCAAACCAACCTTTGCTGGCCTTAAATTCACTCACATCATCACTAGTTGCAGGCATTTTTTTAATTAAATCCTCATGCAACTTCCTAGCCTTTTCGCTTATGATCGCTTGAGAGACGCTATCTCCTGCTACCTGTTTTTCATTTATCCACACCAATAAGAGTCTCTCAACATCTTCCATCACTTGCGATCTCTGTTTCGAAAACACAGTTAAACCTTTGGCAAGAACAGCTTCCTTGATTGCCTTTCTGTTGCCCACAATAGTAGCGATGGTTGATTTGGGTTTCTTGTACAACCTGGCCAGGTCGGCGACACGCACTCCACTTTCATACTTATCAATGATCTCTTTCTTCATCTCTATAGTAATTCTCACCCTTATTCCTGTAGGGTTGGCACTAGAAGCTTTCTTGGGGCCCATGGTCACTTATTTTCCAGATAAATCACCGAAAACACTGTAATAATACGAAATGTTCCGATTGTATGCTTGGATGTTACCGCGGAGGCTGGCTGGTAAACAATGCCACCGGCGGCACATGTGAGGCTGGCTAAGGGCGCACATTGGACGCGTCTCGGACGAAGAGCGGTGAGCGGGTTTTTGGGCGGTACGTGAGGCAAAATTTTTGCGAAAAAAGCGAGCGGTATGCGGATTGTACAGTATGCGATGCGTATGGTATGCGGGGGTCCACTGTAAATAAATTTTTGTTTCCAGAAAATATGCATTACAAAACTAATTATATTTATTTCCTACATTATGGAATGCCCATGGTTTCGCAGAGCATTTCAGACTAAAACTAGAACCTAAGTTTCCCGACATTGTATAGCTGTAGTTGGATTATTTGAATCCTAAGTATAATATACAGTATGCATGTTTCAGTTATCCTCGGTTTACGGTGGCCCAAAAATACCTCTTAATTTTCCATAATAATGGCACCAAAACACAAAAGTAGAGAAGCTGGCCGCAAAGTGCTTCTCATCAGTGAAAAAGTGATAATTCTCCACTTACTGTGCATAATTTATCAATTAAACTTTGTAATAGGTTTGTATAGGGCTTAAATATAGGGTTTGCTATTATCCACGGTTTCAGTATCCATGGCAGGTCCTTGGAATGTATCCCTCATGGATATGGGGTCCTACTGTAATTAACCCCTTCACTGTCGCAACCCCCAATCCTGAGGTGTCTCCTGGTGTTGCAAAATTTAAAAAAAAATTATTTTTTTCTTATGAAATGATAGAGGATCTTTTCCCAATTGTATTGACACCAAAAAAAAAATGAAATTTGATGGAAAACTGACGGAATTACGCTCTCACGAAGTTAGCAACCTCGGCGATATTTACAAATCGGCGTTTTTGGCCCACTTTGAACCCTATTTTTGGCTAATTCCACTGTTCCAGTCAACCAAACTCAGAGCTATTTCTTTAGAACTCCATTTTTTCTATCGATTGAGTACAAGAAACTGCCCATTTACTGATTTCAACTACCCAATAACGTGGTCAGAAATTTGCAATTTTGCCAATTTCACGAAAATTAAAAAATATGACAATTTCAAAATAAGGTCCAGAATGAACAATGCAGACATTCCTGGCTCTAAAATAACATTTTCTTTGTTCATCAGTCATGTCTCCAGGCCCCTCTGATATTACTCTTGCTTTCTATTTTGAATTTTTATTCAAACAAAAAATAGAAGATTTACTGTTATGCAGACTACTGCAATATTGTAATAGTTGTACAAATAATGTCAACCCATTCATGACTGCATATTAGAATGGCTAGTTGGGCATTTATTGGACAATGACATCATTTGTTTACTTTTGAACATCGGCAAAAATCAAACATTTCCCCTACTTTGAGCTCCATTTCCAGGTTCTTATTATAGTCAAACCAACCAAAATCACCTCTATTTTTATAATATGTTTTTCATTCTATCAAATGAGACCAAGAAAACGAGAATACAACCATAAATACTATACGAAAATAGACCACAAAGTCGACATTTGAATTAAAAAAAACGGTCTGAGTTTTTTTTTTCTCATTATGCACTGCGTGCTCCAGGATTTTTTTTTTATATGGTGCACACTGACCACACAGACCCATTCTCTCACATGCGGGACTACCAGCTTTCTCCTGCTTGATTTGAAGCCGCTAGAATTTATGAGTATACAGTGGACCCCCGCATAGCGATATTAATCCGTGCAAGAGAGCTCATTGTTATGTGAAATTATCGTTATGCGAATCAATTTTCCCCATAAGAAATAATGGAAATCAAATTAATCCGTGCAAGACACCCAAAAGTATGAAAAAAAAAAATTTACCACCTGAAATGTTAATTTTAATACACACAAACTGAAAAAGGCACGCACAATTACATGACACTTACTTTTATTGAAGATCTGGTGATGATTGATGGGATGGGAGGAGGAGAGAGTGTTAGTGTTTAGAAGGGGAATCCCCTTCCATCAAGACTTGAGGTGTCAAGTCCTTTTCTGGGGTTACTTCCCTTCTTTTAATGCCACTAGGACCAGCTTCAGAGTCACTGGACTTCTGTCGCACAACATATCTGTCCATAGTGGCCTGTACCTCTCGTTCCTTTATGACTTCCCTAAAGTGTTTCACAACACTGTCAGTGTAATAGTCACCAGCACGGCTTGCAATAGCTGTGTGAGGATGATTTTCATCTATGAAGGTTTGCACTTAAAGCCACTTTGCACAGATTTCCTTAATCTTTGTAGTAGGCAATTTCTTCAATTTCTCTCTCCCATCCTTCGAACCAGTTTCCTCAGGTCTGGCCTCTTGCTGTTGAAGTTGATCTATCAGCTCATCAGTGGTTAGTTCTTCATTGTCCTCCTCCACCAACTCTTCCACATCATCCCCACTAACCTCCAACCCCAAGAACTTTCCCAATGCCATAATGGATTCCTCAACTGGCATAGGATTCTCAGGGTTAGCCTGAAACCCTTCAAAATCCCTTTGGTCTACACATTCTGGCCACAGTTTCTTCCAAGCAGAGTTCAAGGTCCTCTTAGTCACTCCCTCCCAAGCCTTACCTATAAGGTTTACACAATTGAGGATATTAAAGTGATCTCTCCAAAAGTCTCTTAGAGTCAGTTGAGTTTCTGAGGTCACTACAAAGCACCTTTAAACAGAGCTTTTGTGTACAGTTTTTTGAAGTTTGCAGTAACCTGCTGGTCCATGGGCTGCAGGAGAGGAGTGGTATTAGGAGGCAAAAACTTCACCTTAATGAATTTCATGTCCCCATAAAGTCGCTCTGCCACGTCTGTAGGATGACCAGGGGCATTGTCTAACACCAGGAGACACTTAAGTTCTAATTTCTTTTCAGTTAGGTAATCTTTCACATTGGGGGCAAATGCATGGTGTAACCAGTCATAGAAAAAGTCCCTAGTGACCCATGCCTTACTGTTTGCCCTCCACAGCACACACAAATTTTCCTTGAGGACATTCTTTTGCCTGAACGGTCTGGGAGTTTCAGAGTGATACACTAATAAAGGCTTCACTTTGCAATCACCAGTAGCATTGGAACACATCAACAGAGTAAGCCTGTCTTTCATAGGCTTATGTCCTGGGAGTGCCTTTTCCTCCTGAGTAATGTAGGTCCTGCTTGGCATTTTCTTCCAAAACAGGCCTGTTTCATCACAATTAAACACTTGTTCAGGTTTCAGTCCTTCAGTTTCTATGTACTCTTTGAATTCCTGCACATATTTTTCAGCTGCTTTGTGGTCCGAACTGGCAGCCTCACCATGCCTTATCACACTATGTATGCCACTACGCCTCTTAAATCTCTCAAACCAACCTTTGCTGGCCTTAAATTCACTCACATCATCACTAGTTGCAGGCATTTTTTTAATTAAATCCTGATGCAACTTCCTAGCCTTTTCACTTATGATCACTTGAGAGATGCTATCTCCTGCTATCTGTTTCTCATTTATCCACACCAATAACAGTCTCTCAACATCTTCCATCACTTGCGATCTCTGTTTCGAAAACACAGTTAAACCTTTGGCAAGAACAGCTTCCTTGATTGCCTTTTTGTTGCCCACAATAGTAGCGATGGTTGATTGGGGTTTACTATACAACCTGGCCAGCTTGGAGACACGCACTCCACTTTCATACTTATCAATGATCTCTTTCTTCATCTCTATAGTAATTCTCACCCTTATTCCTGTAGGGTTGGCACTAGAAGCTTTCTTGGGGCCCATGGTCACTTATTTTGCAGATAAAATCACCAGAAACACTGTAATAATACGATTGTATGCTTGGATGTTACCGCGGAGGCTGGCTGGTAAACAATGCCACCAGCGGAACATGTGAGGCTGGCTAAGGGCGCACATTAGACGCGTCTCGGACGAACAGCGGTGAGCGGGTTTTTTAGCGGTATGCGAGGCAAAATCTTGGCGATAAAATGTAGCAGTATGTGGATTTAACGTTATGTGATGCCAACGGTATGCGGGGGTCCACTGTATATACGTCAAATACGGTACCTCGTAAGACGTATATATACGACCAAAACAGTCAAAGGGTTAAGTTGTCTGAAGATAAGATTATTAAATGAGGTGAAAGTTTTAAAACCAAGGGACGAGGAAGTTAGGGTGAGATATAAGCAACTTTTGGGAGCACATAGTGAGAGTATAGGTAGTGCGGGGCTTGAAGAAGTTAGGGATAGCTTTCAAAATGCAGTGTTAGAATGTGGGGCAGAAGTTTGTGGATATAGGAGGGTGGATGCAGGAGGAAAGAGGAGTGATCAATGGAGCGATGAGGTAAAGGGGGTGATAAAGGAGAAAAAGTCTATTTATGACACGTTTACAAAGCACAAGTGATATAAGAAGGGTGGAGTATATGGAGAGTAAAAGAGAGGTGAAGAGAGTGGTGAGGTAGTGTAAAAGGATAGCAAATGAGTGTGTGGAAGAGGATCCAACGAATTGGCTGAGAAAAAAAAGTTTTAGAGATAAATAGGTTGAGAATGTCTAGGAAACAAATGAATTTGATAGTTAAAAACAGAATAGGGAAGTTATTAGATGGGGAGCTAGAGGCATTGGGAAGATGGCGAGAATATTTTCAGGAACTGTTAAATGTTGATGAAGTGAAGGAGGCAGTGATTTCATAAATTGGCCAGGGAGGTATAACATCTTTTAAGAGTGAAGAGGAGCTAGATGTGAGTGTGGGGGAGGTGTGCGAGGCACTGGGTAGAACGAAAACAAAAGTTTATTTCTTTGCAAAGGTTACAATGTGTATTTACATTTCATAATTTGATTGGTACAAAAAAAGCCACTATCATGCTGAGGTATTTCAGGCAGACTTAAATAATACTCAGACTACTCAAGTCTAGACAAACTTCAAATATTCAGTATTTTACTCAATTACGTATTAATATGAGGTAATACAATTTATGATACAAACATACATTTTTCAATTTGTAATAATGGTTGAATAGATAAGGGATAATAAAATGTCTGGGAGAGCTGCTTCAAATTTGGTTAGAGATTAGTATAGTGTGGGTATGGTTATTATTGAGAGAGGAGATGATTCTTAAGTATGGTCCAAAATTTATTTGTGAGTAGAGGACCTTTTGCTGGTTCAGGCAGAGAGTTCCAGATTTTCAAGCCCTTTATGCGCATTGCATTTTTGCATAGTGTGAGATAGACACAAGGGATGTCAAAAAGGGTTTGTGCCTCATCTTATGCCTGTGTGTTCTGATGTAGCTGTCTAGGTGAAGTTTAAGCAGAGGGTTTATATTGGAGTTTAATGTTCTGTATATGTAGTAGGCACAATAATAAGTGTGTAGATTTTGTATATTAAGTTCAAGCTCTTGAAGAATGGTGGGGATGTGTTGTTTGGCACAGGAATTTGTGATCCACATGGGTAAAGCAGCTGAAACTGATGGGATCGTGACAGAAATATTAAATGCAGGTGGGGATATAGTTTTGGAGTGGTTGGTACTTTTGTTCAATGTATGAAAGAGGAGAAGGTACATGAGGACTGGCAGAGAGCATGCATAGTTCCTTCATATAAAGGGAAGGGAACAAAAGAGTAAAAATTATAAGGGAATAAGCCTACTGAGTATACTAGATAAAATGTATGGTAGGGTTATTATTGAAATAATTAGGGGTAAGATGGAGAGCAGGACTGCAGATGAACAAGGAGGCTTTAGAATGGGTAGGGGATGTGTGAACAATATTTAGAGAAGAGGAGAGAAGTTTTCATTACTTTAATGGATTTAAAAAAGGCATATGATAGGGTGGATAGGAGAGCAATGTAGCAGATGTTACAAGTGTATAGAATAGGTAGTAAGTTACTAAATGCTGTAAAGAGGATAGTGAGGCTCAAGTTAGGGTGTGTAGGCCTTAGATAGGGATGCGTGATGTCACCATGGTTGTTTAACATATTTATAGATGAGGTTGTAAAAGAAGTAAATGCAAGGGTGTTGGGAAGAGGAGTGTGATTAACCCTTTGACTGTTTCGGCCGTATATATACGTCTTACGAGCCAGTGTTTCGGACGTATATATACTCAATAATTCTAGCGGCTTCAAATCAAGCAGGAGAAAGCTGGTAGGCCCACATGTGAGAGAATGGGTCTGTGTGGTCAGTGTGCACCACATAAAAAAAATCCTGCAGTACGCAGTGCATAATGAGAAAAAAACTTTGTGTTTTTGGATTAAAACACCAAATTTGAGGTGTATTTTTGTATAGAATTTTTGGTTGTATTCTCGTTTTCTTGGTCTCATTTGATAGAATGGAAAACATATTACAGAAATAGAGATGATTTTAATTAGTTTCACAATGAAAATGACCTTGAAATTGAGCTCAAAGTAGCGGATATGTTCAATTTTTACCAATGTTCAAGAGTAAGTAAATCACACCACACATCCAATACACGTCAACTGGGGACTCTAATATTCTTTCACTAGTGCGCAGATATTATTTATACCATTTTTACAATAATGCAGTAGTCTGCATAATAATAAATCTTCTGTTTTTTGTGTGAATAAAAAATCAAAATAGAAAGTAAGAGTAATATAAGAGGGGCCTAGAGACATGACTAATGAACAGAAGACATGTTATTTTAGTGCCAAGAATGTCTGCATTGTTTTTTCTGGACCCTATTTTGAAATTGGCATCTTTTTTAATTTGCATCAAATTGGCCAAATTGCCAATTTCTGACCACTTTATTGGGTAGTTGAAATTGGTAAATGGGTAGTTTCTTGTACTCAGTTGATAGAAAAAAATGGAGTTCTAAAGAAATTGCTATGAGTTTGCTTGACTGGAACAATGGAATTGGCCGAAAATAGGGCTCAAAGTCGGCGAAATCGCTGATGCGTATATATTGCCGAGATCACTAACATCGCGGGAGCATAATTCCATAAGTTTTTGATCAAATTTCGTACTTTTGGTGTCATTACCATCGGGAAAAGATTCTCTATCATTTCACAAGAAAATTTTGTTTTTTTTCCCAAAAATTTTGCAACATAGAATGACAGTTTCAGAAATGGGCTTGCGACAGTCAAAGGGTTAAATTATGTGGAATCAAATACAAAATAGGAGCTGACACAGTTACTTTTTGTTGATGATACTGTGCTTTAGGGAGAGACTGAAGAGAAGTTGCAAAGGTTAGTGGATGAGTTTGGGAGGGTATGTAAAGGAAGTTGAAAGGGAACATAGATACGAGTAAGGTGATGAGGATATCAAACGAGTTAGGCAAGGAAAAACTGGATATCGGATTAGAGGGGGTATGGAGGAAGTTAATGTGTTCAGATATTTCTGAGTGGACATGTTGGCAGATGTGCATATGAAAAACGAGGTAAACTGTAGGGCTGATGAAAGGAAAAAGGTGGGTGGTGCACTGAGGTATCTGTGGAGACAAAGAACATTATCCATGGAGGCAAAAAAAGAGAATGTATAAGAGTATAGTGGTACCAACACTTATATATGGGTGTGAAGCATGGGTGGTGAATATTGCAGTGAGGAGGGTGGAGGCAGTGGAGATTTCGTGTCTGATTGCAATGTGTAGTATAAATATTATGCAGATAATTTGTAGTTTGGATATTAGGGGGAGGTGTGGAGTTACTTAAATTATTATCCAGAGGACTGAGGAGAGGTTGTTGAGGTGGTTTAGACATTTAGAAAGGATGGAGCAAAATAAGATGATTTGGAGGGTGATTATATTTACTTTGGAGGGAAGATGAGGTACTGGTCACCCTAGGAAAGGTTGGAGGGAGGGGAAAGTTTTGTATACGAGAGGCTTGGGCATACAACAGGTGTCTGTGAGCATGTTAGATAGGAGTGAGTGGAGGCAAGTGTTTTTTATGACTTGACCTGCTGTTGGAGTGTGAGCAAGGCAACATTTATGAAAGGATTCAGGGAAACCAATTAGCCAGACTTGAGTACTGGAGGTGGGAAGTACAGTGCCTGCGCTCTGAAGGATGGGTGGCAATATTTGGAGTTTATAAGGGTATCTGAACTGTAGTATCAGCAAGACAGTGATGGAATGACAGTGATGGCAAGACAGTGATGGAGTGAATGATGGAGAAAGTGTTTCTTCTCTTTTTGGGTCACTACTAAGGTGGGAGACAGCCAGTGTTAAAAACAGCTATATACAAACCAGCTATATATGTATTTACCTTAATTCAGTGCAACAATTCTAGGTTTGTATCAGGAATCTCACACCAAAAAAAGGAAACCATCATTAATCAATAGCTGTTTTGCCAGAAATATGCAGACACCACCATTCAAATGGCTCTCTGAGCTGCATCAACCACACTACTTCGTCAGAAGTCAGGCAATGATTTCTCACCTCCAGGACTGGACTCCAGTCCATCTAACTGGTTTCCCTTCATAGGTTACTTTGCTCACACTCCAAAAGCACATCAAATTTCATAGTCTACATGTCATAATGAAATGCATATCAATACACTATATAATTTCTTTTTTGCATGTGTTACTTTAAACATTACACTTAAAGCAAACTTCTAAAACTGCTCTTTCCTATACAAACTTACCATATAAAAATACTTACCATATACAGTGGACCCGCGCATAGCGACCTTAATCCGTGCAAGAGGGCTGGCTGTTATGCGAAATGTTCACTATGCGAATGAATTTTCCCCATAAGAAATAATGGAAATCAAATTAATCCGTGCAAGACACCCAAAAGTCTGAAAAAAAAATTTTTACCACATGAAATATACATTTTCCTACACACAAAGAGAAGGATACATGCACAATAATAAAGTAGTACATGCTCAATATATATTGTGCATGTACTACTCTACTAAATGAAGAATAAATGACACTTACCTTTATTGAAGATGCAGCAATGACTGATGAGACACTGTGTCCTGGGAGTGCCTTTTCCTCCTGAGTACTGTAGGTCCTGTTTGGTATTTTCTTCCAGAACAGGCCTTATCACACTGTGTATGTCACTACGATTCTTAAATCTCTCAAACCAACCTTTGCTGGCTCAAAATTCACCAATATGAGCACTAGTTCCAGGCATTTTCCCTGTTCCCGGGGTGTTAGTCAATGGTGGGGGTTTTGCATCCGGGGGAGACAAGTTTAAAGGGGACCCCAAATGGAAATAATTTTGGGACAGTCTTCGAGAACACTTTTCTTGGGTTATCCTGGGTTAGCTAACCCTCGGGGGTTTAATTGTTTTTTTGGTATTCTCAATAACCCCACCCCAAACAACGGGGGTTTCAGCAGCAGCGGGCAGCTGAGGGTGGTACGCAGCAAAAGCGATGTTTCAGAAGCAACAGACGATGTAAAAGAAAGAAAGCAGAGGGATGCTACGCACCCAACTGACGATTTTTACAGCAGCAGCAGACGATGCTACAGCGGGCAGCGCAGCAGCGGACGATGTACAGCAGCAGCGACGATGCTTACAGCGCTCGGATGTACAGCAGCAGCAAAAGGGGTTACTACAGCGGGCAGCGGGCAGCTAGGGTTTTGGTTTACGGGCAGCAGCAGCCCCCCGGGTCCCGAAGCAGCTGACGGTGGTACAGCAGCACCCAGCGTTTGTACCCCCAAATTAGTGCAAGGGGTTGATTGGGGTTTATTATAAACCGGGCCACCCTGGGAAAGGACACCCCACTCCACTTTTATTTATCAATGATCTTTTTCTTCATTCCTTTAGTAATTCTCCCCCTTATTTGTTTGTAGGGTTGGCATTTAGAAGTTTCTTGGGGCCCAGGTCATTTTTTTCCCAGAAAAAATTTCCCCAAAAACCCCGAAAATAATAAAAAAATTTTTCCCGATTGTAGTTTTGGATTTACCGGGGTGGGGGCGGGCTGGTAAACAAGGCCCCCCGGGGAAACATGTGAGCGTGGCTCAGGGCACTTTGGACGCGTCTCGGACGAAGGCCCTGAGGGGGTTTTTTTTGCCCCACTTGCGGAGGAAAATTTTAGCAAAACAAACCGGCCCCGCTATCCCGGATTGTCCGCTAGAAGGGTCGTTATGGGGGGCCATTTTTACTATTACTAAATATATCAATGAAAATTAGTTTGTAATTTTTTTTTTAAAAACTCAGTAACTGAAAAAATTAAAAAGAGCCCGGTTTGAAAAATTAAAGGGGTTTTTTAAGCAGGGAAATATATTATTCGCACTTTAAAATTTAAAAATCAATAAAAAAACTTTTTTATGTGTGTTTTAAACCCCCGAAAGGGAAACAGATACCCACCAGAAAAGTCCTTCTGAAGGGGGACCCCTGCCACATTTCACCAACTGGTTTAAAATCTTTTAAAGTCATTGTATTTTTTAATTACACAGCAATGCAATAAAATTTTAAAGTCTTAAAAAAAAGTAAACTATCAAGAAGGAAATATGGGGAAAAAATTTTAAAATTGATCAATTAATATATTTTCCCCTTGAAACACCCAAGGGTTTAAAAACGGGAAGGAAATTACATCTCTAAATGTTTAAAACCCCCTTTTTTAGCAAAAATTTTTTGGGTAAGCCAACTTACTTTCTAGAAGGGCTAAAGTTTTGGAAACATTTATTTTATTTATTTATTTTTTGTCTTTGCAAACAGTACATTGAGATTTTTTAAAATACAATGGGGGGTTTGGCAATGCGGGAGAAAAACCCTTAATTATTGCCGGCATTATGGGCCCAAATTAACATTACCCGGCTTTCAGTTAATTAATACTAAGGGGTATTTCTTTGTTGTAAAGTAGGATAGTTTAATTTGGGAAAAATAAACACATATGGGAGTTTAATGTGATCCTTTATTTACAAAGTTTCGCCCAACAGTGGGCTTTTTCAAGGGCACAAACAGGGTCTACCTGGGGGGGAAGGTAAATGAGTATTTTATTTGGTTTCCCGAATGTTGAGGGCAGGTGGAGAATGCTGCATCTGGTGATCTAGGGTGGGGTTTTTTGAGTCTCAAATCTTGGGGGAGCTTAGGGGGGGGTATTTGGGAAATTGTGAGCGACCTTCTGCAGGTTTTATTTTTCTTATGTGGGTTTGCGATTTTAAAAAATTTCCTTTGGGAAATGGTTCAGGTATGTTATAGAAGCCATTGGGTTTTGGGTTGAAAACTGTTGGTTATAGAGAAAAAGCGTTTATTTCCGGATTCTTCGATAATTTTGGTGTTTTCTTTGTGGGGATAACCCCCTTGGGTTTTTCTGTATTTAAAAAGGGGTTTGGAATATTTGTAAAGGCTTTTCCTTGATCGTCAGTCCTGTTGCGTAGGGGCTAAATACCCTAATCGACTTAAGAAAAATTTTTGGTTCCGGAAACTGAAAGGGAAAATTCATGTAAAATTTTTTTGAAATCAACAAAAATTTTTGTAATCTTTTTTGTTTTTTTGGTATTCTGTTTTTTTTATTTTTAATGGTAGTATTTTTATCGAAATGTTTGGAAAAACTGTTAAAACAAGGGGATTTCCCAGAAAGGAAAAAAAAAGATCTGTGGTGTTGTAAGTCGGCGGCGAAATCGGAGAGGTGCTTTTTTTGGGGGGTTTTTGGTTTTTCCCCTTTAAATTTGTTGAGCATTAAAATTTTTTATATAAAGGAATTTTTTTATTATTTTTTTTTATAATTTTTAAAATTATTAAAAAATTTAAATTTTTAATATTTTTATTTTTTTTTATTTTTTTTTTGTAAATTTAAAGGGTTTTTTATGGGGGGGGGGGGGTTTAAAATTTTTTTTAATTTTTTATTTTTTAAAACTCAGGCGTTCCCTGAGTGCCAAGGGGGGGCTAAATTCACCTGAGTTTTGGGTCGTGTGGGGATGGGGATCGGGTTGGGGTTTCGAAAATTTGGGTTCATGGTCGGGCAGGGGAAAAGAAGGGGATTTCTTCCCGGGGCTCCCGGTAAAACCCCCCCTGGTGCTGGCGCTTCCCCACCGCCCCAAAATTCTGCCTGTTTTAAAATTCCGTATTTAACCCCGGGGGGTTTTTTTGGGGGCCCCCCTGGTGGGGCGGCAAAAAAATCACATTAAACCCCCCATTTTATTTTTTTTATTTTCGGGTTTGTAATTATTTCATGTTGTACATAGAATATTAATTATGAATGAATCAAAATTTGTATAATACAAAAAAACTTTTTATATTCGAAAATGCTTTTTGTGAAAAAAAGATTAAATTTATATTCCTGTCAACAATGGAAAAAAAGGTTCAAAGTGTTTGTTTGTTATGATGTGGGAGTACATAGGGGGGAGTAAGGGTACTGAGTATTTGTTTTATTAGGGTGATTAAGGGTTTTTTGAGAAGAGTCTTAACTTGTTTTCAGACTGGGTTCTTTAATATTTGGTAATGAATTTCCATTTTTTTGGGGCCTTTTATGTGCATAGAGTTTTACCGTGTGAATGGACACGGGATATCAAAAGAGATTGTGTCTTGCGTTGGGTCATTTTCCCTTTTTAAGGTTGGTGAGGGGAAGTATGATTGGGGGGTTTTTATATTTTGTGTATTTTCTGTGTATGTAGTAGGCACATGAATAAGAAATGGATTTCTTAATGGTGACAGTTTCAGACTTTTGAAAATTGGTGGAGATGCTGGCGGGTGGGAATTTGTTATCATTCTTACTGCTGCCTTTTGCGGGGTTTATTAGGGGTTTTGGGTAGGATGTTGTTACCCCCAAATGCACAAATTCCAATGTAAGAAAAGGGTATAGAGTAAATGGAAACGTGCCAGGAGAGTGATTGTGGAACGTAGTACCTATCTTTGATAGTATCCCTACAGCCCTTGGAGTTTGTTGTAGTGTGTCCGGAATTTAAAGGTACTGTAAGGTGGATACCGAGGAATTTTTCCCCCTTGTGAGTCTTGGGGACTGATGATCCATTTATCGTTATGTTATTGGCTTTGCATTTTGTTTCCAAACTGAATGAAATAGGTTTTATCATTTTGGGGTAATTTTTTAGTCCCCACCCGGGGCAGATATTTTTGTAATTCAGCTTTGACTTATTTCTAGTAGACTGTGTTTGGATAGGGTTTGATAGCTGTGTGCATTCAGTGATCTTTGATTAATGAGAAAAGGGGAGTGGTCCAAGGACACTTCCTTTGGGGGATTCCTACTTGATTGGTTGGGGGGAAGAGTTTGCTCTTTTGCTACACATTTTGATTCTGTTATAAGGTATATTTAGTAGTTGGGGGGTGGCCTTGATACCAAGTGCATTAATTTTGGGGTACAGCAGTTCATGGTCGACTGTATCGAAAGCTTTACGTAAATCAATGAAAAATGCCCCGCGGGGGCTTCTTTCTTTTCAAATGCGGTTTTTATTATTCTTTTTTGCTTTTATTACTCCTGAATCAAAATGACAAGGGTTTAATATGGTTTTGTGAAAAGAGGGGAATAATCCGTCTTTTAATTTTTTTTTCAAAGATTTTTGAGACAGGGAAATTAGATATTAGTTATAGTTATTCAAGTCAGCTTGGTCACCCCTTTTGGATCAGAGTGACCCCTCACTATTTTTAGGATTGTTTGGGGAAGTAGATGATTCAATGGATTTTTTTTTAAAGAGGTTGCATAATTTGGTCACAATACTTTAAAGCTTTTTTTTTTACTAAATGCAGGCAAGTTTTTTTTGTCTCCTGCCTTGTTTTTTTAAGGGTGTTTTTTGACGAGCGTAAATTCAAGGGGGTTTGGGTTGGGGGCTAGGAATAGGATTTGGGGGGTGCCTATGAGGGAGTTGATGGAGGGTGTTTCCTGGAGTTTACCCGGGGGAGTTTTGGGGGTCAAAAAGCCCCCCCGGCCCGGTCTGTGACCCGGCCCTCCTGGTGGATCAGGCCTGATCAAACCCGGCTGTTGCTGCTGGTGCACGCAAAAAACGTACGAGCCACAGCCCGGCTGATAGGGAAATAACTTTAGGTGCTTGTCCAGTGCCGCTTTAAAACTGCCAGGGGTCTTTGGTTTTAAACCCCCTTATGTGTGCTGGGAGGCAGTTGAAAAGTCTCGGGCCCCCGACCCTATTGTAGGTCTCTTAAGTGTAGTGACCCCCCCTGTTTTCATTGGGGGGGTGGTGCACGTCTGCCAAGCTTTTTCTTTGTATGAGTGATTTTTGTGGCAAGTCCGGTCTTCCCTCTAGATTTTTTCCCGGTGTATATAACTGTATCTTCCTCCTGCATTCCGGGAATAAGGTTTTGGAAACCCCAAGCGCTCCATAATGAGGTGTTTTATCTCCCTTATGCGCGCCGTGAAAGTTCTCTGTACATTTTCTAGGTCGGCAATTTCACCTGTTGAAAGGTCTGTTAGTGGCAGCAATATTCCCCTAGAAAACAAGTGACCTGAAGAGGTCTTTATGGGCTTGGCCTCCCTAGTTTTTAAGGTTTTCATTATCCACCTGTCTTTTCTAGCGATCATTGTAAATGTTTTGGGCCTTTAAGGTGAGTCCCCCCGAAAGACATCCCAGGTCTTTGCGTTGGTGTTTGCTCTATTTTGTGGCCCGATTTTTTTTTGACTTGATGAGATTTTTTTTCCTATGTTTACCAATCTGAGTAATTGAAAATTTCTCACGTTGAACTTCATATTGTTTTCTGCAGCCCACTAAAAGTTTTGGTTGAGTCCCCCTGGAGCCTTGCATGCTGCAATGGAAGCACTGCATGCAGATTCGGTGTCATCTGCAAAGGAAGACACGGTGCTGTGGCTGACATCCTTGTCTATGTCGGATATGAGGATGAGGAACAAGATGGGAGCGAGTACTGTGCCTTGTGGAACAGAGCTTTTCACCGTAGCTGCCTCGGACTTTACTCTGTTGACGACTACTCTCTGTGTCTGTTAGTGAGGAAATTATAGATCCATCGACCGACTTTTCCTGTTATTCCTTTAGCACGCATTTTGTGCGCTATTACGCCATGGTACACACTTGTCGAAGGCTTTTGCAAAGTCTGTATATATTACATCTGCATTCTTTTTGTCTTCTAGTGCATTTAGGACCTGTCGTAGTGGATCCAATAGTTGAGACAGACAGGAGCGACCTGTTCTAAACCATGCTGCCCTGGGTTGTGTAACTGATGGGTTTCTAGATGGGTGGTGATCTTGCCTTCTTAGGACCCTTTCAAAGATTTTTATGATAGGGATGTTAGTGCTATTGGTCTGTAGTTCTTTGCTGATGCTTTACTGCCCCCTTTGTGGAGTGGGGCTATGTCTGTTGTTTTTAGTAACTGTGGGACGACCCCCGTGTCCATGCTCCCTCTCCATAGGATGGAAAAGGCTCGTGATAGGGGCTTCTTGCAGTTCTTGATGAACACAGAGTTCCATGAGTCTGGTCCTGGGGCAGAGTGCATGGGCATGTCATTTATCGCCTGTTCGAAGTCATTTGGCGTCAGGATAACATCGGATAGGCTTGTGTTAATCAAATTTTGTGGCTCTCTCATAAAAAATTAATTTTGATCTTCGACTCTCAGTCTGGTTAGCGGCTTGCTAAAAACTGAGTCATATTGGGACTTGAGTAGCTCACTCATTTCCTTGCCGTCATCTGTGTAGGACCCATCTTGTTTAAGTAGGGGCCCAATACTGGACGTTGTTCTCGATTTTGATTTGGCATAGGAGAAGAAATACTTTGGGTTTCTTTCGATTTCATTTATGGCTTTTAGTTCTTCCCGCGATTTCCCGACTCCTAAAAAGGGTTCTTTTAGCTTAATTTGATGGCTTGCTATTTCTCTGACCAGTGTCTCCCTACGCATTTCAGATATATTTCCCTTTTGTAGCCGCCTGTTACTCTTTTCCGTCGCCTGTAAAGGGAGCACCTGTCTCTTTCTATTTTACATCTACTCCTCCTTTTTCTTAGAGGAATAAGCCTTTTTGCATACATGAGTGCCACCGAGTTAATCTGATTCTAGGCATAAATTGGGGCTGTGTTGCTTAGTAACTTCCCAGCTTATATCGGTTAGGACTTGGTTTACTTGGTCCCACTTTATGTTTTTGTTATTGAAGTTGAATTTGGTGAATGCTCCCTCATGACTGTCTCATTATGTCGGTCTGGGGGTCCACGCATACATGTCTGAACCTCAATTTTGTTGTGATCTGAGTATATTTTTTTTGATATGGTGACATTTCTTATCAGATCACATTGTTAGTGAAGATGAGGTCTAGTGTATTCTCCAGTCTAGTAGGCTCTATTATTTGCTGGTTTAAATTGAATTTTGTACAGAGATTTAAAAGCTCGTGTAGTGTGAGTTTTCATCAGAGCTGCCTCCTGGTTTTATTACTGCAACAATATTATTTGCTATATTCCTCCATTTTAGGTGCCTTAATTTGAAATCCCCCAGGAGCAAGATTTTGGTGGCAGGAGCTGGAAGATTTTCCAGACAGGGGTAAATTTTTTTAACAGCTTTTTCCCTGGAATTGCTGGATGTTGCACCCGGAGGCTTGTAGACTACCACAATGACTAGGTTTTGGTTCTCGACCTTTACTGCTAAAACTTCCACTACATCATTTGAGGCATTAAGCAGTTCTGTGCAAACAAGTGACTCTGCAATGTACAGGCCAACCCCCCCCCTTTTGCCTGTTCACTCTGTCACATCTGTATAGGTTGTAAAACCTGGAATCCATATTTCGTTGTCCAAGTGATCCTTTATGTGGGGCTCAGTGAAAGCCGCGAACATTGCCTTTGCCTCTGCAAGCAGACCACGGATGAAAAGTATTTGTTGTTTGTTGTGGCTTAGACCCTGTATATTGCAAAGAAGTATGTTATCGACTGGTGGTATTTGTTGGTAGGGGGGGGATTTTTTTCCTGGCTTTAGTATCTGTTATCTGTTGGTTTGGAGTGGAGGCCCATTGACTGTGGTTCCACTCAGGATTGACTGGTTTGTGTACGATTTATGCCATTTCCTGCCAGTTTTGTTTCTTCCTGGCCCTAAAAAACCTACTCCCTCTTGAGTGGCTGTGGCTACCCAGAGTTGTCCCATGGCTGAGATGTTTTGTATCTTTTTGTCCCTTTAGTTGGGTGCCTGGCAATTTAGTTATTGCTCGTCTTTCCTGTCTGAAGAGGTACCAGTTCAGGGTTGAAAAAGAGTTACTGGAAGGGAGTTTGCATGTTCCTGTTGTCATATTGGCAGGGCATTTTCATAGGGTGGTCCATAGTTTGCACGTCCCGTCTGTTTTTCAGATGTCCATGCCAGCAGAAACCTAACGTGCATAGTATTTGCACAGGCTTGGTTTCTGTTTGCCTGGTTCTGTGACTGTATTCCCTGTTGGTGACATGTTTCCCTGTCTTACTTTATCCTCCCTAGCACCAACAATGGAGACTCCACCAGATTGTTGTTGGTAGTATATCCGCTACTTTTGTAGTGGTGTCCTCTTGTTTGCTTTTCCTGCGGTATTTCTAGTTTGCAATATTGGTTTTTGTCTATTTCTTTGGACTACACTTGTTTCACAATTATGGCTCCTGTCCCCTATGAGGCTCATTTAATATGTATCCTTCCTGGTATAATTCCGACTAACCTGGACAAAATTCTCCAGATTCACCATTACTGTCTCCCAGGACAGCATCTCCAGCTTCACAATTATGTCTCCCAGGACAGCACCTTCAGCTTCACCATTACTGTCTCCAGGACAGCTCCTCTCAGCTTCTACCATTACTGTCTCCCAGGACAGCACTCCAGCTTCACCATTACTGTCCCACAGGACAGCACTATCAGCCCCACATTACTTACATTTTGTTTGCTAGGTTTTTTCCTTATGGTGGAGAAGAAAACATTAAGTCTGTTGCTGTTTCGGTTGGATATGAGAAGGAGTTCATACTGATTTTGTGAGTTTGATTAGTTTTGGATATGTTTAGTTCAAGAATTTCAGATAGTGTTTTCCAGGTTTATTTTTATATCACCTTTGATGTTTTGTAAATCTTTTTCAAATACATTTTTTTGTTTGGACCTTCTTCTCAGGTGGGAACGTGTGACGAATAACTTTTCGTTGTTCTCTGTTATTTGACCCATTTTTCTATACTGTTTTTTCTTATTTGTGCTCTTGTGTTAATGGATTTGAGGATGCTTGGTGTTAGCCAGGCATTATTCAGTTCTTTACTGTGATCTGTCTTAGTTTTTATGGGGCTAGTGTCTGTATAGAGGCATTGGGCTTTTCTTGTCGCAAAATTATTTATACATTCATTCATATTGTATATGCTTTCGAGCCTATTTTGCAGTCGATGTTATTCGTATCGCTACTAAAGTTCGGTAAACTGCTGTATCGTTATTGTTAGTCTGAAGGTTACTTTAGTAAATTTCTTGTGGTAGTTCTGCCCAGATTGTTATGAGAAAGGTTGGGGTAGTGGTCTGTAGTGTTGTCTGTGATTATGCCTGATTTTAAAGGGGATATGGTGTTTGTCCAGATGTGGTCTATTAACCCTTTGAGGGTCGACAGGCCCTCTCCGAGACTCGTTCTCAGGGTCGGCCAAATTTAAAAAAAAAAAAAATTCTTATGAAAAGATAGGAATCTTTTTCCGATCATAATGACACCAAAAGTATGAAATTTGATGGAAAACTTATGGAATTATGCTCTTGCGAAGTTAGCAGTCTCGGCGATGTTTACGCATTGGCGATTTTGACCACTTTGAGCCCCATTTTTGGCCAATTCCACTGTACTGCAGTGTTTTAAAAATTGAGGTTGGAGAGTTGAAGGAGGAGGTCTTGCTTCTCCAGAGGAGATTAGGAGGCTGAAGGTCCACCTCAATGGGTCTGGGAGAGAGTGTGAGGTGGCTGGAGTTGTGGGGAATGAGGCTTCTAGCAGTGAGGTGCAGTCTGTCTCTCGCTGTGAGGAGGCTGTAGCTGGGGAGGTAGCAACGGCTACCAGCAGTGAGGTGCAGTCCAGCACCTGCTACAAGTGGCGAGTGGTTTCACAGTAATGGAAGGCGCATCAGAGTAAGGAAAGTTAAGAGTGAAGATCTGAAGGTAGGAAATCGCTTCTCTGTTCTCAGGATAATGTACTTCAGTGGCCAGTGAAGGTAAGGGTACTACTGCCCCTGCTAATGGAGGCAAGCGCATTCTTGTGGTGGTGACTCTCAGGTAAGATATATTGACCGTGCTTTTTGTAATAGGAATAAGAAGATGAGAGATAGAGTGTGCTTCCCTGGAGCTGGTGTTGGGGACATTGTCAACAGGCTGGATAATATCACGTCAGGTAAATGGGAACAAGCCCATTATCTGTCTCAGTGCTGGTGGAAATGATATGGGAAGGGTAGGAGAGAAGAGCTGCTAGATAAGTACAGGTCAGCTATAGATTTCATTAAGTCTAAGGGAGGGATCCCAATCATATGTAGCATCTTGCCTAGAAGGGGAGTAGGAATGAATGGTTGTCTAGGGCAATTGGTGTAATTGCTGGCTAGACAGATACTGCAAGGAACTTGCAATCCCATTCATTGACAACTGGAACAACTTTTATGGCAAACATGATATGTATGCAAGGGATGGGGTACATCTCTCTGGGGCTGGGGTGGTAGCACTTGCAGACCTCGATTGAGAAGGCCATTGGTGAAATGCCTATGATTTTAAACTGAAGGAAGATAGAGGTATGGGTGTGTGTGGGAAACAAGCAGGTTGCAACACTTGGGTTGGAAACAGTAAATGTATAAAAGGCATTCAGCATGAAGTTATAAATAAAGACAATAGATCAGGTCAGCAAACAAAGGGGGACAGCAGAGGGCAGCAAGGACTAGCTCCCTTAAGGTTTACTATACTAATAGCAGGAGTGTAAGAAATAAGATAGATGAGCTAAGATTAATTGCAAGTGCAGGAAACATAGATATTTTGCTATAACAGAGACCTGGCTTAATCTGAAAGATAGAGAGATGCCCTCTGAATGTCACATACAAGGCTATAAATTATTCCACACTGACAGGGTCAACAGGAAAGGTGGTGGAGTATAGCGATGTATGTCAGAGACAATTTAAATTGTTGTGTTAGACAAGATATTAAATTAGAAGCGTCAGCCACTGAATCTGTTTGGTTACAGCTTCTCGAGGGCCGAGAAAAACTAATTTTGGGTGTGATTTACAGGCCCCAAATCTTGATAGGGAGTGCAGTAAACTTCTATGGGATGAAATTCGTAAGGCATCTACATACGAAAATGTTGTGCTAATGGGAGATTTCAACTATAGACAGATTGACTGGAGCAATTTGACAGGAAATTTAGAGTCAGGTGACTTTCTTGATACGATCCAGGATTGTTTTTTAAAACAGTTTGTGACAGAGCCACTAGGGGAAATAACCTCCTTGACTTGGTTCTTGCCAGTAGGGAAACACTAATTAATAATCTTGAGGTTAATGATGAGCTTGGGGAAAGTGATCACAAATCACTCAGTTTTAATATATCATGGAATTCCCCTAATAATGGCAATCAAGTCTCCGTCCCTAACTTTCGCTTGGCTGATTTCATAGGACTGAAAAATTACTTAGGTGGGCTGAACTGGAATGACCTGACTAAGGGTCAGTAGGTGGTGATGGTTGCCGATATGATGCTTTCCAGGGCATAGTGTTCTAGCTGCTCAGTCAAATTATGTTCCAAATAGGGAAATCAGATCAAACAAAAATGATCCTAAATGGATGAACAATAGATTAAAATATCTGATTGGTCAAAAGAGAGGCATATATAGGCAAATCAAAAGAGGAGAGGGGCAATTGAGAAATCGATATATTCAGTTAAAGAGAGAAATAAAAAAGGAATTAGAAAAGCAAAAAGAGATTATGAGGTTAAAGTTGCAAGGAGAATCGAAGACTAACCCAAAGGATTCTTTCAGGTATACAGAAGTAAGATCAGGACAAGATAGGCCCACTCAAAAGTTCCTCGGGTCAGCTCACTGACAGTGATAAGGAAATGTGTAGAATTTTTAACACATACTTCCTCTCAGTTTTTACACAGGAGGATACCAGCGATATTCCAGTAATGATAAATTATGTAGAACAGGACGATAATAAACTGTGCACTATTAGGGTCACAAGTGACATGGTCCTTAGGCAAATAGATAAATTAAAACCTAACAAATCCCCAGGCCCTGATGAACTGTATGCAAGGGTTCTAAAGGAATGTAAAGAGGAGCTTAGCACACCTTTGGCTAATCTTTTCACATATCACTACAAACTGGCATGGTGCCAGATAAGTGGAAAATGGCAAATGTGATACCTATTTTCAAAACAGGTGACAGGTCCATAGCTTCGAACTATAGACCAATAAGCCTAACCTCCATAGTGGGAAAATTTATGGAATCAATAATTCCCGAGGCAGTTCGTACCCACCTTGAAAAGCAAAAAATTAAATCAACAAATTTCCCCCCGGTTTACAAAGGGGCGTTCCGCCTTACAAATTTATTAACTTTTTTCCTAAGGTATTGAGGAGGAGATCATGGTAATGAAATGATTTTGTGTATAGGGACTTCGAAAGGGCTTTTGAAGGGCCCCACATCAGAGCTATTGGGGAAAATTTAAAAGACATGGAATAGGAGGAGAAATTTTTTTTCCGGGGGAAATAGAGGCTGGTTGACAAATGGCAGCAGGATTTGATAAAGGGGGAGAAATCAGAGTGGGGAAGGTCACGGCGTTTTCCCCACAGGGGTCGTGTTGGGCCCCTGTGTTCACAATCTACAAAAACGCTAGATGGGGGCTAAAGGCGACATGGGCAAGTTTGCCGATGACACCAAAATGGGCCCGTCAAATTCATTCTGAGAGGCATTCGAGCACCCCCAGGAAGATTTTAAATAGATGATGCAGTGGTCGGAGGAAGTGGCGTTGCGTTTAATATGCAAATGCAAATTTAAATTTTTGGACGGACAAAAAACCATGCACTATAAATAAAAATGGGGTTTAATATTACGGATTGCAAAAAAAGTTTTTAGGAGTTCTGGTTAGCAGTAATCTAAAAACCAAGACAACAGGCATAAGTGTTCGCAATAAGCTAATAGAATCCTTGGCTTTATATCAAAAAAGTAAAAATAGGAGTCCTCAGGTTTTTTTTTTCAACTTATAATCTTGGTTAGGCCCCATTTGATTAGTGCACAGTTTGGTACCCTATTTCAGAAGGTATAAAAATTTTCTGGAAATGTACAAAGGGGGATGACAAAGTTGTCCATGTATCAGAAAACCCTTCCCCTTGGGGATGACTAAGGGCCCTGAAAAATGCACTCTCTAGAAAAACGTAGAATTTGGGGGGGTTGATTGGGTGTTAAATGGAAGACGGAAAAAATAAAGGGGGATGTAAAAAGGGGTGTGAAAATTTTAGCTGGACCGCAGCAAGGGTTTTTAAGTTTGGAAAATTTAGATTTAGGAAGGATATAGGAAAGTCTGGTTTGGTAATAGAGTTGGGATGAGGGACAAACCCCCAAAAACGTATAAGGCCAAAAACTTTGTGATTTTAAAAATAGGTTGGTAAATACATGAGTAGATGTGGGGGGGTGGGGTTAGCCCTAAAAGCTTGTGCTCCAGGTCGGTTGCGGTTTCCTTAAGTAAATTTGGACCTGACCTGCTGGTTGGGTGCATTGGTTTAAGCCGGTAGGAAGTTGGACCCCCTGCATGGGCCAGAGGCCTTCTGCGGTTCCTTTCGTTCTTATTAAAAAAAACCCCCCATTTACCAATTTCAATCCAGCGCAGTGGCAGAATTTAGCAAATTTTGCCAATTTCACACAAATTTAAAATGATCCCAATTTCGAATGGGCCCAAAAATAAACAAGAAAGGGACATTCCTGGCACAAAAATAAATTTCCTCTTTCATTAGTCCATTAAAGGCCCCTCTTACATTTTTTTGTTTTCCCACTTTGAATTTTATTTCAAAAAAAATAAAAGATTTACTGTTATGCAAAACTACTGCATTAGTGAAAAAAATGGTATAAATAATATTGGTGCACTTGCAAAAGAATATTACACTCACCAGTTGACATGTATTGGATGCTTGGCATGATTTGCTTACTTTTGAACTTTGGTAAAAATTGAACATTTCTGCTACTTTGAGCTCAATTTTAAGGTACTTTTCATTGTAAATCCACTCAAAATCATCTCAATTTCTGTAATATGTCTTACATTCTATAAAATGAGATCAAGAAAACTAGAATACAACAATAAATACCATATGAAAATACAGTGCAAAGTTGCTGTTTTATTCCAAAAAATATGGTCAGTTTTTTTTTTCTCATTATGCACTGTGTGCTGCGGGATTTTTTTTATACTGTGCACACTGACCACATAGACCCATTCTTTCATATGTAGGCCTACCAGCTTTCTCCCACTAGTTTTGGGAGGGCACTAAATTTAGGCGTACTAGTACGTCAAAAACCCTGGGCCGTAAGCCGTACTAGTACGGCCGAAACCCTCAAACGGTTAAGGAGATGCTTGTCTCGGAGATTCTTGTAGGTTTAGATATTGCTGGTGGCAACAGGCAGTTACTCATTGTGTCTGTGAATTTGGTTACTTGTGGTTCCTGGGTTGTGTAGTATGTTTATGTTGGAAAATCACCTGTTGTTAGTAGGTGGTCTTTATTCATGTGTGCTCAGAAATTCATTTTTCCCTTTAGTTTTTCACAAAAGTTATAAATGTTTGATGTGGTCTCTGTAGATGTTTTAATTTGTGAGGGGTTTTTGCAGGTCTTTTGATTAAAATTTGGCTATGATATATTCCCCATGTTCGTCCCTTGTGCAAGATTTTTGATACATTCGAGTTGATTTGAGTAGTATAAAGTTGTTCCTCCCCTTGTGGTCTGTTCTACCGGGTTGTGTATGGTCTTTGTACCCAGGATGGTATAGAAATCTGCAATATCAGGCTTAAGCCAGGTTTCTGTGAGTGTGATGATGATATATTGGAATGAAGGGAATTGAGTAATGCTGTGAGGTCATCATAATGTTTGCTCAAGGATCTGATATTGTAGTTAAAGTGGTTTTGTTATGTTTGCACTGAGTAATGTCTTTGCTTGGTCTGTTGTTTTAGTAATTACAGTTACTGGTTGATTCATGTAATTCATTTTGTAAAAAGTTTACATCAGGATCTTGTCTGTAATCATGGATGGAGTAATTTTACAACTAGATTTTCTGAGTAAAATGATATAAGATTTATATTGAATCTACAACTAGACTTATGACTAAGGGCTCCGTGATTAATCTAAAACTTGTAGTAAAAAATTTGAAAAAAAAAAGGAAATTTTTATAGAATAGATAATTCAGTTATACACTTACGCATCTTTAAAAGCACCTTAATTATTTTAACAAGTGAGTTTATGAACTACAGTAGATTTTTACAGCTAAATACAGGAGTAATGAAAATAATAATAAAAGAATGTATTAAAAATAAAAATCAGTTGCACCTGGGTAGTCAATAGAACCCGGAGTTTTTAAAAAATGTGACTATATGGACAAAAGGAGGAAAAAAAAAAATAAATGAGCTTCTGAATAATGGCAAAATAGTGAACTTATTACACTTTAGCACTTGAGAATAGCACCTTGATTATTTTAACAATTGTGAATATATGAACTAAGGTAGGGTTTTATAAAGCTAAAATAAAGGGGAAAATTTTATAAGGGGGCTAAATTAAGTAATGGTAAACAAAGTTCAATGGACAGATAGTCACTATGATATTTAAAATTGATTTGGAAGTAAGATCTGATTTGTAATGTTAATAAGTTGAGCAATTAATGCACTATAAAAAGTAGAGAAATATGAGGTAGTGGTACTAGCTAGCAAAAAATAGTTTTGGACTCACACAATAATGTAAATGGAATATACACTAATTGCTCACACAATATAAAAGGGACTAGAAAAAGTAGTGGTAAACTGAATTAAATGGACAGGTAGCAACCATCAATAACATTAATTTGGAGTAAGATTTGACTTGCAACACAAAATTATGAGCAATTAATAGCAATTAAAAAGTAAAAAGTATTTGAGGTAACTGGTATTAGCTAGTAAAAGAAAAGGAAAAAAATAATAATGCACAATAATGTAATAGTAACATACACTATACGCACCACACGTATATATGTGTTAAGGACACTTATCTAATCTGTTACAGTAGGGCCCCACTTATATGGCAGGTTAAGTTCCAGGCTACTGCCATAAAGTGGAACACATTTTTTTTCCACTTATAAATGCATATAAATACAGTGGACCCTCGGCTAACACCTTTAATCTGTTCCAGAGAGCTAGCCTTTAGCCGATTTTGCCTTTAGCCAAATTAATTTACCCTAGAAGAAATAATGAAAATCCAATAAATCTGTTCCAGACACCCAAAAGTATTAAACACTACCACCTTCTACCACCATCACTACCACCCTCTACCACTACCACTCTCTACCTCCATCATTACCACCATCTACCACCATTACAACCACTAGCACCCTCTACCACAATCACTTTCGTATTTTTCTACAAACTTTTTCTGGAATTCTATCGTGTTTCTCACATCCTTTACCAAAGGCCTGACACTAGAAGCTTTCTTTGATGGCTTATTTAGCAGTTGCAAACACTAAAAACAATGGAATAATACAAAATATATCGCATGTACGCCTAGAATCGTCCTCACTGGCTTTGTAAACAATGGCACACTGGCTGTACAAGGAGTATGGAGTGGCCAGGCCTGCTCAGGCCGTGCGGACACGTTTGGAACGAAAGCCCTTAGCCGAGTTATTTGGAGTTAGCTGAGCCAATATTTTTATGCCAAAGCGAGCCGTTAGCTGAATGTGGCATTAGCCGATGCAGTCTTTAGCCGAGGGTCCACCGTACTAGATAACAAGTTTACACTAACATATATTAAGTTAGCAATAGAACTAGGCATTAAAAAACAATAAAAAAGTGAAATATACATATAGTACACTCATTACTTACCTTAAAATATTTGTAGTCTTAATCTAGGGTGAGATGAGTAGTATTTATTGTAAGAAATCAAGTGTGGTATGTATGGTAGAACACTCCCATTCTCATGTAACACCATTTTTAGAAGAAATGATACTCTGAGTGAAGGCATACGAAAGGAATAATTTTCTAGTTACCCCCAGTAACACATTTTCTCTTATGTTGAACTAGAGAAAACGGTATTCTTGCCATCACTCGTACAAGTTGTCTGGCTACCACATCTCATATTTATGTTTATTTATTCTACTGTGGGGTGTATTTATCATCTTTATATGTTATGTATCATGTTTATTACATAATTTTTAAAAAAATATCAAAGATGGATTAATGAAAATGTGTATATTTAAGAAATACTGGCCAAGTTATTAGATGGGTTGCTGAAATTCCTTTAAAAATAAAATAAAATACAGTAGTAGGTTGGTAGACAGCAACCACCCAGGGAGGTACTACCGTCCTGCCAAATGAGTGTAAAACGAAAGCCTGTAACTGTTTTATATGATGGTAGGATTGCTGGTGTCTTTTGTCTGTCTCATAAATATGCAAGATTACAGGTACATCTTGCTACTTCTACTTACACTTAGGTCACACTACACATACATGTACATGTTTATTTATACACACTCATCTGAGTTTTCTTTGATTTTATCTTAATAGTTCTTGTTCTTATTACTTTTCCTTTTATATCCATGGGGAAGTGGAATAAGAATCTTTCCTCCATAAGCCATGTGTGTTGTAAAAGTCAACTAAAATGCCGGGAACAATGGGCTAGTAACCCCTTTTCCTGTAATTACAAAAAAGGGAAATTAAAAAAAAAATTTGCCAAATGGGATGCTAATGTGGGGGGGTTTGGCAAATGATAAGAAAGAGATGTTTGGGATGTAATGAATGAGAAAAAGCTGGATGCCCTGGTTTTAAAGTGAAAAAAAAGCAAAGGGGGGTGGAAGGTTTCAGTGGGGGGGGATAAAATAATTAGGTCAGGGGTTTTCAAACAAGTTAGAGAAAAAGAATGTGAAATAATGTTGGGGGATAAGTTGGGCAGGAAAAGAGGACTATAAATTAAAAATTAAAGGTTTTGGGGATAAAATAAAGGTTGGATGTGAAAGGGGGGGTTATGAAAGCGTATATGCCCTAAAAGAGGAAGTGTAGAGGAGAGGGAAGATTTTGGGAAATGTTGAGTGAATGTGGTGAGTTTTGAACCAATGTGAGATTATTTGTGGTTGGGATTTCAATGCAAAAGTGGGAAAAAAATGTTGTGGAGGGGTAGAGGTAAATTTGGGGGGCCAGGGGTAAATGAAAAGGGAAACCCTTTAATTAAGCTAGTGTAGAAAGGTTGGTAATAATACCTAATTTAGGGAAAAAGAGGAAAAATAAATAAAAGGTTTGATATAGAAATAATAAAAGTAGTTTTTAAATTTGATTAGGGGGAAAAAAGGGTTTAGGGGTGGGCCCCAGGTTTGTACACGTTTATAGCGGGCAACGATTTTTGGATATTTTTAAACCCCTTTGGGGGTTTTCGTCGTATAGTGTCTTCGCGTGGGGGGTTTTTTGACGTTTTTAGTACGCAAAAATTCTAGGGGCCCAAAAATCTCGCGCGAAAATGCGGGTAGGCCCTAGGTGTGAGAGAAGGGGTTTGCTGGTCAGTGGGGGCTGGTAAAAAAAAAAATCGGGGACCCAGTGGTTTGCTTGGGGGAATGCCCTCTTATAAACAATGCCCACCATGCTCGCGGTAAGAACTCCTCCTCCTGGGGAAATTTGGGGACACTTTTGTTCCCCAGGACAGTTCAATAGTGATGGAAGTGCCAGTGAAGATATTTGTGGTTTTAGTGGGGTTTTTTGACCGAAACTAATGACCATAATATCGGAATTTAGTAAAAAACCCGACGACCCTCAGCCTTCCACCTCTGGTCGGGCCCTCGGTTCCTTCTTTTGTTCCAAACCCAAGAGGAAATTCTTTTTTCCCAAACCCCGAAAATGAGAGCATGGGTGATGTAGTGATGGAAATAGAACTACAGCTTTAAAACTAGTTCCAGTAGTGATAGTAAGTGCAATTTTCCCCCAAAAACGTCAGTTATACGACGATATAGGGCCTTGGAAGGTGCCATATGTTATCCCAAGGGGGAAGGAGTGAAACTGGGAGTAATCCCGGGGCTGTACAAAGGAACGACAGTAAAAAAGACGAAGATCTGTTGAAATTGGGATAAAAAAGTGCGTGGTGGTAGGGGGTCCCGGCGGTGAGGCACCCGGGGGCCATGCTGCCCCCCACGCCGCTGCTCAGCTATCTGAAAAAAGGCCACCATCCCCCCTCCCCCCCACACCAGCCCCCAAACCACAACCTCCAAAAAACCACAACTCCACAACCACAACCCCCTGTCATTTCCAGTACCCCCCGCAGACCCCCACCGGGGATTGGCAGGAACGTCAATTTGTTCCAAATCCCCACCAGTTTGAGGGCAGCCAAAGGGGAATACGGCCTTCTTGTGCATTGGGAACAATGCCACTAAAACTGGAATTTTTTGAGTTATTCTTTGACAAACCCCTGAGAAAAGTATTGTCATGGAAAGCAAACATACTACGATACACCAGGGCAAACACATACTTTCACCAAAATCACGTCTACACCAATGGAAGGAGGCAACTGGGGCTAGATGTATCTTTTCTTTGCCACAAAAGCTTAGGGCCCCATGTGTATAACACAAAGTAAAATCAAAATGGTAAACAGACCCCTGATTCAACCCCAGGTTTTTTCTGATTAATCCCAGTGAATCGATTTGTGCAATGTTACGTATGTTTCACTTCTCAATAAAACCAGGCCTGACAGAACTGACAGGTTTATAAGATTAGGAATGTTTTTGTGAAATTGAAACAAAAATTTCAGTACCATTTTTACCCCTTTCGGAAGTTTGAATTGATGATCTTTGTTCTGTTAAAAGGGAAGACCTCTTTAAGCAGTACATCCAAGCGGGAAACTTTTGGGTTAAAGTTGTTTGTGCTTTGTGATTGTTACAGGGTCGGGTATTGGTATTTTGTGTACACTGGAATTTTTAAACATTGCAAAATACCGGGAAGTTTTTGGGGCATCTCAGGTGTTTTTGAAAATGATAAAACCATACCTTGGAAGGGGCATATATTATATCAAAAAAAACTGGTACCCCAAGCCCCCACTCAGGATTTTTTGCGATGAACATGCAGATGTGTGTGGCACAGTGCGTGCAAATCAAAAACATATGCCCAGGTTTGATGCTGGCCTCGCAGAGGTGAGGTGAGGGTTTGCTCCCAAAGACATCATGGCTTTCGGTGGCAACAAACAGATGTCACCTTTTGTCATCAATTCACCCAAATAAAATGGCAGCAGGGGCAGGCACTAGAGGGGAAAAATAAACCCATTCTAAAACCTGAGCGTGTTTGATTACACCTTAAACATGCTTCAGGGGAAAAAAGTACATGCAGATTGGGTTTGCTGATTGTGTTCGAAGAGTTATAAGGGGTACATCAAACGTTTTTCCATTTTGGGGATTTTCCATGCTCAATGCTTATAATATGTATAAGAGAGCCCAGAAAAACCACGTACCGAATTTTGTTTGTCTGTCATCAGAAAAATAGATTAAGTACCAAGGAAATGCCCCTGCTTGACCGCCCCCAAATTATAAACAACTCCCTGCTCGTCTGAAGCATGGTGATCACTTCCGGAAAAAACTGCCTGCTCTGTTTGAAGAAAAAGGCTCAGAAGGGGTTCGTCGTTCACATACAAAAAAACGCCCCAAAAACGCAGAGACACTCTTTTATGTGTGGGGGTGCAAAACTCCAGTGCATGCACCATGTTTCAAAGATTTTCCACGGGCTGCAGAACTTCTAGAAACTGCCTGTGACTGTATATGTTTATATAAAATATAGAAAAAATAATAAAAAACTTTTCATATTGTTTGTTTGTTAAAAAATTTTGTTAACAAAATAAGACAACGTGTTTACCCCCTTATTGTTAGTATTGAAAAAGAAATAACTTACAAAATACGACATGTTGCCTCAGAGGCCAAAAAAGTTACTCAAAAAAAAAAAAAATTTAAAAAAAAAAATTAAAAATAGTACATAAAAAAGAAAATAGAAAAATCCCGGGGTGAGGCATGGCGTGTTACCATTGTTGTTCAATTTTGGAAAATTTTTCACACCCTATTCGGTAAGTATTGACTTAAAATTTTTTGTTTGCCATAATTTTTAGAAAAAAATACTCATTTTTTCTAGAAAAAAAAATTTTTTTTTTTTTAAATTTTTGGCCGACCCTGAGAACGAGTTTGGGGGAGGGGGCCCTGTCGCCCCCAAAAGGGTTAATTGTGCTACGTTAAGTAAGGGTAGAGGGGCCAAAAAGGGGAAAAAATGGAAAACAAAACAAGAGGGGGTGAAAGTGTATAAACTAAGGGAGGAGGAAGTTCGGGTGAGATAAAAGCAAAAGGGCAAAAAGGGGGGGGCTGGTGAAAGGATGAGTAGCGGGGGGGTTGAAGAGGGTTGGAATTTTTAAAAAAAAGCGTATTAGAATGGGGCAAGTTTGTGGTTATAGGAGGGTGGGGCAGGGGGAAAAGAGGAGGACTGGTGGAATGTAAAAAGTAAAAGGGTGTGATAAAAGAAAAAAATTTTAGTTATGGGGTTTTTAAAAAGAAGTGTTATAAGAGTAAGGAGCGTAAAGAAAGGGAAGAAAAATGAAATGAAAAGGAGACAATAAAAGTGGAGAGGATGTAAAGAAAAATGAAATAAAAAAATTTTTGGGGTTTAAACAAAATTTTAAGAAAGGGGGGAAACGAAGTTTTGAGTTAAAATAGGTAGGGAGATAATGGGGAGAGGAGGTTTTGGGGTTTGGGGGGAAAAATTTTTTGGGGAATTTTTTAAAGTAGAAAAAGGGGTTTAAACAGCACTCCCGGGGGATATACCATTTTAAAAAAAGGGGAATGTGAGTGTTGGGGAGGGCGGGGCCCCTTCCTAAATGAAAGGGGGAAAAAAAAAACTAAAAAATCTTTGAAGAAATTTTAAAAGCAAAAATATAGTTGGATTTGGTTTGGTTTTGTTTTAACGTTTCAGGTGGGCGGGCCCCTTTTAAAAACTTTTTTCCGGTCAAATTATTGAAAAAAAAAAAAAAATAAAATTTTTTTTCTTTTAAAAAAGTAAGAAAAATTTCCCCCCCAAATAATCCCAAAAAGTTAAATTTGTTTTGGAAAATTTGGAATTTGGGTTTTCCAAATTAGCGGGCTCGGATATTTTCCATCCATTTTGCCCCGGCCCTATTTCGTCCAAATTAATTTTTCACAATAATAAAATTTCGTAGAACCCCTTTTTTTACTGAGAAAGAACCCCCCCATTTACCAAATTAACTTAAAAAGGGGTAAAAAGCAATTTAATTTCAACAAATTTAAAGATGCCATTTTCCGAAAACGGAACTTCTCCTAAAATTACTTTTTCCCTATCTTAGTACACCCCGCCTCTGTTATTTTCCCTTTTTTTCCATTTTAATTTTTCAAAAAAAATAAAAAATTTATGTTAAAAACGCTTATGAAAAGGGGAAAAAAATATCAGGACGGAAAAACATTAGATTCACCATTCTTTTTATGCAGGCATGTTTTTTTTACAATTTTGGCTCCCCTCGGCCGTTTAAGGTTTTTTCGTCCTCAAAAACCCAAACAAAAAACCCCCCCACCCGCGCCCTCACAAAAACCGCGGCTTTTTTTCCAAAACCTGGGGAGCCCAACACTGTGGCTCCCCGGATTTTTTTTTATACTCCCCAACACTATCCATAGACCCATTCTTTCATATGTAGGCTTCCCAAACTTTCTCTCGCTGTTTAAAAGGGAGCTAGAATTTTATGCGTACTAGTACGGACCAACCCGGCGTGCAAGCCGTACAGTACGGCACCAACCTGAAAGGGGTAATAAATGTGTGAAAGAGGGGAAGATCCCAAAGGATTGGTGGAGAGCATGTATATCCTTTATATACAGGGAAAAGGGGGGAAAAAGAGATTGTAAAAAATTAAAGAGGAATAAGTTTACTGAGTATACCGGAAAAGTGTACATTTAGGGTTATTTAAGAATGGGGGTAAGACAAAAGAGGTTTCAGATGAGAGAGGAGGTTAAAAAAGGGTAGGGGATGTGTAGTAAAGTGTTTCTTAAAAGCATATATGTGAACAGTATTTAGATAAAGGTGGGGAAGTTTTTATTGCTTTTGGATTTAAAAAGGTATTGATAGTGGAGGGGGGAGGAAGTGGCAGAGTTGAAAGTATATGGAATAGGTGGAATTACTAATCTGAAAAGAGTTTTTAAAAGGATAGTGAGGCTCAGGTTAGGTGTGAGAAAAAGGGGGGAGACTACTTCCGGTAAAAGTAGGTCTTGACGGGGATTTTTTTTTCCCATGGTTTTTTAAATTATTTAAAGAGGGGGTTGAAAAAGAAGTAAATGCAGGGTTTGGGAGGGGGGGTGGGATTAAATTATGGGGAATGAATACAAAATGTGAATTGACACGTTATTTTTTTTTCTGATGAACTGTGTTTAAGGGATTCTAAAAAAAAATTTGCAAAGGTTAGGGGGAAAATTTTGGGAGGTGTGTAACGGTAAAATTTTGAAAGTGAACATAGAAAAGCGAAGGGTGGGGGGACAAATGTTTTGATAAAGAAAAATTTGGGATTTCAAATTGGGGAGGAGGGGGAAGAAGTAATTTTTTTCAGTATTTGGGAGATGATGTCAGCGGGGGGTTTATGAAGGATGGGGTTTTAATCACAAAAATTGTAAGGAAAAAAAAGGCGAGGGGTGCATTGAGGTATTGTGGAGACAAAAAACGTTATCTATGGGGCAAAAAAGGGAATTTGAAATTAGTATTTACCAACACTCTTTATGGGTGTAAAGTTGGGTTAAAACTACGCGCGGGGGGTTTTGGAGGCATAGGGTGCCTGTCAAAGGGGAATGTGTGGAGTAAATATTATAAAAATTTTGGAGTATGGAAATTGGTCAGAAGGCTGAAGAGGGGTTGTTGGGTGATTGGTCTTTTAAAGAAAATGGACAAAGTAGAATGACGGGAAAGCATTTAATCGTGGGGGAAGGAAGGCGGGGTAGGTCTCCTCGAAAAGGTTGGAGGGGGGGGGGAAAAGGGAGGTTTTGTGGGCAAGGGGGCTTGGCTTCCCGCAACGTGCGTGAGTGTTTGTTAGGGGGGAATGGAGACAAATGGTATTTGGGCCTGACGAACGTTGGGTGTGAGCAGGGGAATATTTGTGAAGGGATTCGGGAAAAACCCGGGTTTTTTTTATATAGCCGAACGGAATCCCGGAGTGGGAAATACAATGCCCGCACTTCAAAGGGGGGGTTTGGGGGTTTTCTGGCGTTTTTGGGGGGATCGTTGTGTATCTTTGTCGCATAGTTCTAAACTGTTGTCTCTGAGCAACCCCTTTCAAAAACAGTGATTATTTTGAGTTTGGGGGAATGTTTTTATGATGAAAAATTTTTTTTTTTGGGGATTTTCTTTCTTTTTTGATCACCCTGCCTCGGTGGGGGACGGCCGATTATTAAAAAAAAAAAAAGTGTATATTAACTAAACACGAATTTTCCCCTGACTGTTTCAGTCGAATTATATTTTCTATTTTAGGGGCTTCAAAACAAGAAGGAAAAGCTTGTAGGCCCACATGTGAGAGAATGGGGGGCTCCTGGCAGTGTGCACCATAAAAAAAAATCCTGAGCATGCAGTCTGAGAAAAAAAAACTCCGACGTGTTTTTTGGGTTAAAACGCCAACTTTGTTTATTTTTGTATAGTATTTATGGTTGTATTCTCGTTTTCTTGGGCTCATTTGTAGAATGTAAAAATATTTAGAAATAAAGTGATTTGATTGATTTTCGATGAAAAAAACCCTCAAAAGGAGCTTAAAGTTGGGGAAATGTTTGATTTTTGTCGATGTTCAAAAAATTAAAAAAAAAGATGTCATTGTGAAAAAATGTCCAACTAGCCTTTTTAAAAGTGTCTAAATGGGGTTTAAAATTATTTTACATTTTTTACATTTTGCAGTGTCTGCAACAGTAAACTTAATTTTTTGTTTGAATAAAAATTCAAAAAAGAAAACAAGAGTAATATCAGAGGGGCTGGAGAGTGGAATTTCTGTCTAGGGGTTCTTAAAGGGGTACGAGGGTTTTTAAGGTAAAAACCTTGTTGGATGGTAACATTATATTTCACTGCGGAAAGAGGGTGGGAGCCCAGGCCTGCCCTGTTCTCCCTGCTTCATGTCTACCATCGGTGAGGGGAACAGCAGTCCACTACCCGCTGCATCCCCTGGGCAAATACCGTCATCGGCCTAAAAGGGTCTTCTATATAAAGCACATGGATGGTACTATAAACGTATACAAACTATAAGGGGGTCACAACTATGCTGACAGCTCAATCATGTTACATATTCGTTGATGTCCCGGGGGTTTTGGGGTGATTCTATACAATAACAAAATTTTTATATTATATCCTTAGAACTAATGGATGGTATCATTTTGTAGTTAAAAAATGAGTTTTACGTAATGGGTTTAACTAATCACTTTTTTTCGTATGAGTTTCATTGTAAGCATTACGACTTATAAGAAACAAATCATTGTACTTATGGATGGGAATTTTCGATTGATTGTATTCATGCACTCCCGGGTTCTGAGGAAAAAAAATAAATATCAAGGTGAAAAATTAACAGCAAAGGGATTGGGGCGCACTAATATTACTTCAAATTCCAGAATACGGAGGGAACGTGAAAACGAAAAAAAAAACATTTTGAAAAAAATGACATTGACAATTTTTTTATCTCGGAAATCTAGTTTTACAGACTATTACATTTAAACCCAAATTTTGCGGGGTGGGTTTACTAGCAGAAAGGTTATCATCCGGGGGGATCGAATTCCTCTGCAATGGTAACAATGCTTTTGACTGAGGGAGATCTGACGAGTATCTAAAAAAAAGATACTTGTGGATTTCTCATTATTGTCGAGACCAGGGAGTAAGCATTCGGTTGATTATTGATGGGTATTTGAGGGAGGGGTTTCAGTCAAAAGGATTTTTAGCATCGTACATTAGTCTGGGTAGCAATATCATCAACACGCATCTAATTTATATGATCTAATGTATTTTTTGAACTTACCAGATAATTTTTTCTAACCTTATACTTATTGCCTGGATTGTTCTAAAAAATCATAAGGGGCCAAAAAACTTTTGATCAATTAGGCTTTTGGATGTTTTGTTGAAATTTTCCAGCATTATCTTGAATACTTTACTTTGCGGTTAGCATGGGTATTAGTTACTCTAGTAAATTCTGCTGTTGATTTATAAGTGTTTCCGGATTCTTCTAAAAACACTCTGGGGCCCTGCTTTACGAGTTGCTACAAATCATCGGGTTTTAATTGGGTTTTGGGGTGGAATATAACAACTAATGGGTAAAAACCCTTTTTACACCTACAAGGGATAATGTGGGGTATCACCTATGGAAGCATTGTAAGCAGAATTTTTTGGGACATTGAACATCTGGTATAAAATTTATCCCAAATTTCACTTTGGGGGGTTGATGTGGCTTCAACATCAAGTACTTTCTTTGGGGCTTCGTTAACCCCTTGTGGCAGGATGAGGAACAATGGGGGATTTAGAGATCTTGTCAAAAATACACAAATTTTTTAAGAAACTCATTACAGAAATTTACCTCCATTTCTGTTAAAGGACTTTGGGGTGGTTGCCTGCGATAATGCGTTTTTAAAGCTTTTCTACTGTTCTGCGTTTATTGCAATAGGAACTAACTCACAATATCTGGTGAAATGGCTCCCTAACAACAGAGTTTTGTTGCCTTGGAGGGAACATTTAAAAATTTGGGTTTAAAAAATCAAGGGCAACTCTTTCCCCCAGTTCGTAAAATGGTTTGGACACCTGGATTGGATTAGGGCCATTGAATTTCCCCTTTTGTTGCATACAAACACTACATTTCTTAACATACTCTGAAATGTCGCTGCCCATAAAAGGGCCAAAAAACTTCATTCTGGCTTGTTTCACAAACGATCCATACCGGGGGGGCAAACCCGGTGCATATGAACTAGCTGTGAGTAGTTCACTAGTGACGTGGATTTTTTAATGGTAAACTTTCCCGCTTGGGGTACCCCAATTTGGCTGTTCGATACAGTAATTCTTGGGTCATTACAAAGCATGATGGGTGTGGGGGGCTTCACATAAAATAAGATCTTCCCCGGGGCAGGAATCGAATCCCAGAACACAGGGATCGGTTCTTTTTTTTTGGAGGAATGAAAAAAACTCAGTGGAGTGGGTGACTCTCGATGGGAAAAATGGAATTTGCCGAATATAGGGGTCAAAGTGGGCGAAATCGCCCATTTGTAAATATCGCCCAGGTTTCTAACTTCTTGAAGCGTAATTTGTAGGTTTTTCACCCAAATTTTGTTTTTTTATGTCATTACCATTGGGGAAAAAATTTTCCCCTTATAATAATTTTTTTTTTTTTTTTTTTTCAAAAATTTTTTTTGAACAAGGAGACACCTCGGATTTAGGTTGGCAGTCAAGGGGTTAAGGGGGCTCGGGATTATTATTTTATCATTACTAATATGGGTCTCAGAATAACAACTCACTGATTTTTAAAGTGTACCTGTATCCAGCACAGTGTGAAGTTTTATTTAGGTACAGGTTAAATAAGTATAATTATCAAGTTACCCCGGGGAGTTACCTGGGTCACGCCCCCGCGGCCCGGTCTGTGACCAGGCCCTTTTGGTAGATCAGGGCCCGATCAACCAGGCCGGTATGCTGGCTGCATGCAAACCCCCCGGTAGGTACGATTTAGGGCTTGTCCATGCCTCTTGAAGACAGCCAGGGGTCTATTGGGAAACTCCCTTATGTAGCTGGGGGGCAGTTGAACAGTCTTGACCCTGACATTATTGTGTTTCCCCTTTAAAGTGCTAAATGACAAAACCCTGCTTTTCATTGGGGGGATGTTATCGTAGCCCAGTCTTTTGCTTTTGTAGCGAGTGATTTTTTTGGCAAGTTCGGTACTAGTCCCCTGGTTTCCAGGTGTATATAATCATGTATCCCTTTCCCCCTACATTCCCGGGAGTCAGTTCAGGGAAATTCAAGCGTCCCAGAAATGAGGGTTTTTTTCTCCCTTTGTGCGCCGTGAAGGTTTTTTACATTTTTTAAGTCAGCAATTTCACCGCCCTTTAAAGGGCTGTTAGTGGCAGCAATATTCCCAACCAATAGAACAAGTGCCCGAGAGGTCTCATGGGCTTTGGGCCTCCCCAGTTTTGAAGGTTTCATTTTTCCCTCCTGTCATTTTTTTAGCAATGTGATTGATACACGTTTGGTCCTTTAAAGGGGAGATCCTGCGATAGATCACTCCCAGGTTTTGACGTTGTTTTTCTCCTATTGTGGGTGGAATTTTTTTATACTTGAAAGTATTAATTTCCTCGGTTTACCATACGGGTAATTGAAATTTTTTCCCTCATTTTAAACCCCACATTGTTTTCTGCAGCCCCTGAAAGATTTGGGTTATGCGCCCGGGCCTTGCAGTGCAGCAGATTCGGGTGTCATCTGCAAGGAGACACAGTGCTGTGGCTGACATCCTTTTCTATGTCAGATATGAGGGTGAGAAACAAAATGGGGGCGGTACTGTGCCTTTTCAGAACAGAGCTTTTTTTCCCTGCCGCCTCAGACTTTATTTGTTTACTACTACCTTTGTGTTTAGTTTTTAAAAAATTAAGATCCCTCTACCAACTTTTCCCGTTATTCCCCTTTGCACGCATTTTTTCGCATTACGACATGGGCCACTTTTCGAAGGCTTTTGCAAAGTTGTGTATATTAATCTGATTTTTTTTGTCTTCTGGCATCCCGGACCTTGTCAAGTGACCGTGTTGGGAAAGACAAGAGCGACCTGCTCTAAAAACCCTGTTGCCCGGGGTGTGTAACTGATGGGTTCTAGATGGGGGGCAATCTTGCTTTTTGGGGCCTTTTTAAAGATTTTTATATATGGGATGGTTTGTATCGGTCTTTTAAATTTTTTGTATTTTTTTACGTCCCCTTTTTGGATGGGGCTATTCGTTGTTTTTTGTAACTGGGGACGCCCCCGTGTCCCTGTCCCCTCCTGGATGTTAAAAGCATTGAAGGAGTTCTTGCAGTTCTCGACAAAACAGAGTTCCCCGAGTTGGCCCCGGGGGAGAGTGCATGGGGATGTCATTTTTCGCCGTTGAAATATTTGGTGTCAGGATAATACAGATAGGCTTTTGGGTTTACCAAATTTCCCTGGGTCTCTCATAAAAAAAAAATTTGATCTTTTCTCCCGTCTGGTGTGGCTTGCTAAAAACTGATATACTGGGACTTCGTAATACTCATTTCCTTCTGTCTCGTGTTGGACCCTTTTTGTTTAGTAGGGGGCCCCCTATGGATGTTTTTCTTGACTTTGATTTGGGATAAAAAAAAATACTTTGGGTTTTTTGTTTTATTTATGGCTTTTGTTCTTCCCGTGATTCCCGACTCTTATAAGATTCCCTTTTGCTTTATCTGTGTTGCTATTTCTCTGACAGGTTCCCAGCATTTCAGATAATTGGCCCCTTTTTTTGCCCCGTTTTTTTTTTCCATTGCCTGAAAGGGGCACCTGTCTCTTTTATTTTACATCTATCCCCATTTTTCTTAAAGGAATATGCCTTGAGCATAATGGTGCCACAGAGTAAAAAAAAAAATATGAAATAAAATTTTAAAAACGCTTGAAATTTTGGATTTCCGATATCATGGAGGACGTGGTGCTAAAGGAAATTAAATAAACCGGGTGGGAGCGGTGACCATATTAGAAAACAGGTGGGGGACTGTTTTAGCAGTTTTGTTGTAATTTGAAATGTCCCAAATTTCGGAATGCCGTAAACGAAGGCCAAAAGTGGGGCCCACTGTATATCAAAACAATTTTGAATTTTACAATAAACAGATTACTGAATATTAAACAAATTTTATAAAGTAGAAAAAAACAAACAATCACACGGGGGGGATATAAGGAAATAATGTGTTCGATATTTGGGATGGATTCTTGCAGATGAGTCATGAAAGAGAGGGAATCACAGAAATGGCAAAGGAAAAATGACGGGGTGATGCACTGAGGCATTGGGGGAGAAAAGAACATTACCCCTTTTAAGCAAAAGGGGGGGTTTTGTGTGTGTACAGTGGACCCTTGTCTCACATAGGGGAAGCATGGGTTATGAATACGCAGCAAAGGGGAAAGGTTTGGGGCAGTAGAGTGTCATGTTTAAAAGCAATGTGTGTGTGAATATTATGCAAAGAATTTGTAGAGGGGGTTAGTAAGCAGTGGGGGGTTACAAAAAATATTAAACCCAAAAGGCGGAAAGAGGTGGTGAGGGGGTTTGGGCATTTAAAAGGATGGAACAAAATGGGGTAACTTAGAGGGCGTACAAGTCTATAGAGGGGGGGGTGGGGTCGGGGTTGTCTTAGGAAAGACGGAGGCTTTGTGCCGTGGGGTTTTGACATCCAGGAAGAAATGTGAGCATGTTAATAGGAGTGGTGAGGAAGTGGTTTTTATGCTTTAACACGTTATGGGAGATTCAGGGAAAACCCGTTAGCTGAACTTTTAGTCCTGGAGGTGGGAAGTTAATCCTGACTCTGAGGGAAAGATCAGCTTCAAAAAAATTCTATCAGCTTCAAGTCCTCTTTTTTTTTCCCCGTTTTTCAAAAAATTTAAAATTTCCTAAATACAAAAAATTTACACTTTCTACGTGCATGGTTTTCTAAAAGGATTCTCAATTCAAAAAAAATTTAAACCCCCAGCTTAAAAACAATCTGGATACGCAGCAAAACACACGACACAATAAAAAGAACAGATACGCTTTGACGTTTCCCCATTTTTTGTCTTGACCTGTTCAAAAACTCCTTTCAAAAAAACGCCTGAAAATGCTAAAGTTTACCCTCTGCCCCGCATCTTTTCCAACAATGCTAAAAAAGCACATATTAAATTTTTCTT